>JASTWF010000547.1:0-154003 GCA_030390025.1 Squalus acanthias | reverse complement strand
ATGATCCTGTGCCCATATTGCCCGGGGTCAGGGACCCTGCACCCACAATGCCCAGTTTCAGTGACTCTGTACCCGCAATGCCCAGGGCGAGTGACTCTGTACCCACAATGCCCGGGGTCAGTTACCCTTTACCCACAGTTCCCAGGGCGAGTGACTCTGTGCCCACAATGCCGGGGTCAGTGACCCTGTACCCACAATGCCCGGCGTCAGTGACCCTGTACCCACAATGCCCGGCGTCAGTGGCCCTATACCCACGAAGCCCAGGGTCAGTGGCCCTGTACCCACGATGCCCAAGTCAATGATCATGTGCCCCACAATGCCCAGGGTCAGTGGCCCTGTATCCACGAAGCCCCATGTCAATGATCCTGTGCCCACAATGCCCAGTGTCAGTGACCCTGCACCCACAATGCCCAGGGCGAGTGACCCTGTAGCCACAATGCCCGGGGCGAGTTACTCTGTACCCAAAATGCCCGGGCTCAGTGACGCCGTACCCACAATGCCCAGGGTCAGTAGCCCTGTACCCATGATGCCCAGGGTGAGTGGCCCTGTACCCACAATGCCCAGTGTCAATGATCCTGTGCCCACAATGCCCAGTGTCAGTGAATCTGTACGCACAATGCCCAGGGCGAGTGACTGTGCCCACAATGCCCGGGCTCAGTGACTCTGTACCCACAATACCCAGTGTCAATGACCCTGTACCCACAATGCCCAGTGTCAGTGACTCTGTACCCACAATGCCCAGTGTCAGTGACTCTGTACGCACAATGCCCGGGGTCAGTGACTCTGTACCCACAATGCCCAGTGTCAGTGACCCTGCACCCACAATGCCCAGGGCGAGTGACCCTGTAGCCACAATGCCCGGGGCGAGTTACTCTGTACCCAAAATGCCCGGGCTCAGTGACGCCGTACCCACAATGCCCAGGTCAGTAGCCCTGTACCCATGATGCCCAGGGTGAGTGGCCCTGTACCCACAATGCCCAGTGTCAATGATCCTGTGCCCACAATGCCCAGTGTCAGTGAATCTGTACGCACAATGCCCAGGGCGAGTGACTGTGCCCACAATGCCCGGGCTCAGTGACTCTGTACCCACAATACCCAGTGTCAATGACCCTGTACCCACAATGCCCAGTGTCAGTGACTCTGTACCCACAATGCCCAGTGTCAGTGACTCTGTACGCACAATGCCCGGGTCAGTGACTCTGTACCCACATTGCCCAGTGTCAATGATCCTGTACCCACAATGCCCAGTGTCAGTGACTCTGTACCCACAATGCCCGGGGTCTGTGGCCCTGTACCCACAATGCCCGGGGTCAGTGACCCTGTACCCACAATGCACAGTGTCAGTGACTCTGTACCCACAATGCCCGGGGTCAGTGGCCCTGTACCCACAATGCCCAGTGTCAATGATCCTGTGCCCACAATGCCCGGAGGTCAGTGACGCTCTACCCACAATGCTGAGTGTCCCGTCCACATACTGGTCACCTGGGGGATGAACTCCATTGACCAATCGGCTTCACTGTCGGCCTGCGATGTGTCTGCCGTCGGCTCGGTGGCCAGAAACTCCTCGACCCAGGACCCCGACATCGCCAGGTCTACCACAACGGGGGCTTGGGGTGTGAAAACAGGGCCCGAATCTGGGCAGGAACCACCCAGTCTCCATCCCCGGCCTGTGCTGATTTGACCCTCTGCTCCCAGGGGTGCTCTTACCTCGCTGCTAAGCCTGTCAAAGCCTTCAGTTCTCAACCTCCTGCATCTCCGCCAGCAGGTCGTCCATCTTGAACGTGTGGGGTGCGCGTGGCAGCAGCGGGCCATTCTGATCAGTCACGAACTCCGAGACTAACTGCAAGAGAGAGAGGCGGCAATTAGACCCGCACAATGATGGGTGACCACCCCTGAAATATCCCCATCCGGAGTGGGTACTGAGATCCCCCGACACACAGAGCAGGAAAGGCCCAGGCTCCATCCCCGGCCTGTGCTGAGTTAGCCTGATCTCCCCCGGTGAGGGACTGTGACCCCCACACACAGAGCAGGAAAGGCCCAGGCTCCATCCCCGGCCTGTGCTGAGTTAGCCTGATCTCCCCCGGTGAGGGACTGTGACCCCCATACACAGAGCAGGAAAGGCCTAGGCTCCATCCCCGGCCTGTGCTGCGTTAGCCTGATTCTCGCCCGGTGAGGCACTGTGACGCCCACACACACACAGAGCAGGAAAGGCCCAGGCTCCATCCCCGGCCTGTGCTGAGTTAGCCTGATTCTCGCCCGGTGAATGGAGCCTAGATTACAGGCTGACACAATAACCATCTTTGTCCTCTCAGACAGATCCCAGTGGCTTGGAGACCTGGAATATGGCATGGACTGGTTGGGCCGAATGGCCTGTTATCGTCAAAGAGACATTTTATAATTCTGTGGGAGAGGGATTGAGAGAGAGGTGCACAGGAGGCGTAAATATTATAGTTATAGTCATAGATTTGCTTTACTGATTGATATTATTTATTATCTATTTCTAATAGCTCTTTAATGGGCATATAATTGGCAAATGAAATTTAACACAGATGAATCTGAGGTGTTACATTTTGGTAAGAAATGTAGAGAGGTCACATATTACTTGGAAAATAAGAATCTAAATGGGGTAGAGGAGCAAAGGAATCTCGGAGTGCAAATACACAAATCACTGAAAGTAGCGACACAGGTTAATAAGGCCATACAAAGCAAACCAATCACTCGGGTTTATATCTGGAAAGGTAGAATTGAAAGTAGTGAATTTATGCTAAACTTGTATCGAACACACTTGGAAAACTGTGTACAATTCTGGTCGCTGTATTCTAAAAAGGATAGAGGCACTGGAGAGGGTGCAGAGAAGATTTACATGGATAATACCAGAAAAGGTAGGGTGATTTAGAAGTATATCGCCGATCCTTCATCGTCGCTGGGTTAAAATCCTGGAACTCCCTACCTAACAGCACTGTGGGAGTACCAGCACCACACGGACTGCAGCGGTTCAAGAAGGCGGCTCACCACCACCTACTCAAGGGCAACTCGGAATAGGCAATAAATGCTGGCCTTGCCAGCGCCGCCCAGATCCCTTAAACGAATAAAACAAAATACATATCAGGAACGGATGAAAACATTGGGTCTCCTTTCTCTTGAAGGCTGAGGGGTGACCTGATAAAGCTCTTTAAAATGAGGAAAGGTTTTGATGGAGTGGATACAGAGAGAATGTTCCACTTGTGGGGAACAGCTAAATTAGAGGCCATCAATATACGGTAGTCACCAAGAAATCAAAAAGGGAATTCAGAAGAAACCTCTTTACCCAGAGAGTAGTGAGAATGTGGAACTCGGTACCACAGGGAGTGGTTGAAGCGAATAGTATTGATGCATTTAAGGGGCAGTTGGATAAGCATATGTGGGAGAAGGGAATAGAGGGTTACGCTGATAGAATTAGTTGAGGTAAGACGGGAGGCGGCTCGAGTGGAGCCGAAACGCTGGCATGGACTGGTTGGGCTGAATGGCCTCGTTCTGTGCTGTATACCCCATGTAATCCCCTGTTACAAGTAAAGCTCTCATCAAATACCTCCAGGGCAGGTACAGTGGATTAGATATAAAGTAAAGTTCCCTCTACACTGCCCCACCAAACATTCCCAGAGCAGATACACCTCGGTTAGATACAAAGTAAAGCTCCCTCTACACTGCCCACCAAACACTCCCAGGGCAGGTACAGCACGGGTTAGATACAGAGTAAAGCTCCCTCTACACTGTCCCATCAAACACTCCCAGGGCAGGTACAGCACGGGTTAGTTACAGAGTAAAGCTCCCTCTAAACTGCCCCACCAAACAGTCCCAGGGCAGGTACAGCACGGGTTAGTTACAGAGTAAAGCTCCCGCTACACTGCCCCACCAAACACTCCCAGGGCAGGTACAGCACGGGTTAGATACAGAGTAAAGCTCCCTCTACACTGTCCACCAAACATTCCCAGGGCAGGTACAGCACGGGTTAGATACAGAGTAAAGCTCCCACTACACTGCTCACCAAACAGGCCGAGCGCAGGGTTAGCTACAGAGTAAAGCTCCCTCTACACAGCCCCACCAAACATTCCAAGGGCAGGGACAGTGGGTTAGATGCAGAGTAAAGCTCCCTCTGCACTGTCTCATCAAACACTCCCAGGGAAGGTACAGCACGGGTTCGATACAGAGAAAAGCTCCCTCTGCACTGCCCCACCAAACATTCCCAGGGAAGGTACAGCACGGGTTAGATACAGAGAAAAGCACCCTCTACGATGCCCCAACAAACATTCCCAGGGCAGGTACAGTGGGTTAGATACAGAGTAATGCTCCCTCTGCACTGTCTCATCAAACAGTCCCAGGGCAGGTACAGCACGGGTTAGATACAAAGTAAAGCTCCCTCTGTACTTCCGCACCAAACACTCCCAGGGCAGGTACAGCACGGGTAAGATACAGAGTAAAGCTCCCTCTACACTGCCCCACCAAGCAGTCCCAGGGCAGGTACAGCAGGGGTTAGTTACAGAGTAAAGCTCCCTCTACACTGCCCCACCAAACACTCCCAGGGAAGGTACAGCACGGGTTAGATACAGAGTAAAGCTCCCTCTACACTGTCCACCAAACATTCCCAAGGCAGGTACAGAACGGGTTAGATACAGAGTAAAGCTCCCTCTACACTGCCCACCAAACAGGCCCAGCGCAGGTTAGATACAGAGTAAAGCTCCCTCTACACTGTCCCATCAAACAGTCCCAGGGCAGGTACAGCACGGGTTAGATACAGAGTAAAGTTCCCTATACACTGTCCCACCAAACAGTCCCAGGGACAGGACAGCACGGATTAGCTACAGAGTAAAGTTCCCTCCAATTTAGTTCATCAACACAACCAACTCTGATACTTTTGTGTTCAATGCAGCGTACAGCTCCTTGACACTACCCAATGAAGCACAACCAGCTCAGGTACAGCATGGGGTGAGTACAGAATAAAGATCTCACTACATGTAAGTGTCAAACACTCCCGGGTGAGGTACGGGCAAGGTTTATCTCCGAGTTAAGCTCCGCTCAACTTGCCACATCAAAGGCCGAGCCTGATGGCAGATGTTGAACAGCTCCCAGTATCTGGTTAGACTCTCACCTCAGCAAAATCCTGGGCTGATGGGATTCTCAGTAAGTTCCTCACCTTTCCAATCGTTGTTGAAGCTTCCCGTTTTATCCCGTCTCCGACACGGGGGTCTCGATCCCACCAGATCTGCTCTGTGAAACCAGAGACATTTCTCTAGTCCCAGTGAGTGAGGCGATGATTCGACTTCTCTCTCTCCACCTTCCTGAGATATTGCTCACTCCCAGAGACTGTCAATAGAAACATGATTCATATTAATCCCAGATCCTGTACCTGGAATACAGTGGGACTGTTTTTGTGACTGGGATTGCATCTAATTTCATTATATTTGCAATTAATGTGTATTTGAATTACTTACATTAATATTAAATTGTTCCTTTCAGCCCTTTGCCCTGTTTATTGGGACTAAACTCACCCCCAGTGTCAGCTGTCACTCCAGCTCCTCCCACACTGACATCCCACTGATGGGCCGTAACCAGGGGCGGGGCCCTGTTTCCAAGTGACATCACACAGGAGCAGGGAGCCAATCAATCAATGAGCAGCCTGGAAAAATGTTGAAGCGGCCAAGCCCCTCCCAATCCCCCCGGGGCAGGTACATAACGAACATACGAATTAGGAGCAGGATTCGGCCATTCGGACCATCAAGCCTGTTCCGCCATTCAATAAGATCATGGCAGATCTGATCTGATTACTCCACATTCCCATTCAACCCCCGATAACCTTTCACCCCCTTGCTTATCAAGAATATATCTACGTCCGCCTTAAAATATTCAAAGACTCTGCTTCCACCGCCCTCTGAGGAAGAGAGTTCCAAAGACTCACGACCCTCTGAGAAAAAACATTCTCCTCATCTCTGTCTAAAATGGGCGCTTCATTATTTTTAAACAGCGACCCCTAATTCTAGATTCACCCACAAGAGGAAACATCCTCTCCGCATCCACCCTGTCAAGACCCCTCAGGATCTTATAGGTTTCAATCAAGTCACCTCTTACTCTTCTAAACTCCAGTGGATACAAGCCTAGCCTGCCCAACATTTCCTCATAAGACAACCCGCCCATTCCAGGTATTAGTCTAGTAAACCTTCTCTGAACTGCTTCCAACGCATTTACATCCTTCCTTAAATAAGGAGACTAATACTGTACTCAGTACTCCAGATGTGGTCTTACCAATGCCCTCTATAACTGAAGCATAAACTCCCTACTTTTGTTTTCAATTCCCCTCGCAATAAACGTTAACATTCTATTAGCTGTCCTAATTACTTGCTGTACCTGCGTACTAACCTTTTGTGATTCATGCACTCGGACACCCAGAACCCTCTGCATCTCAAAGCTCTGCAATCTCTCACCATTTAGATAATATGCTTATTTTTTATTTTTCCTGCCAAAATGCACAATTGCACATTTTCACACATTATACTCTATTTGCCAGATCTTTGCCCACTCACTTAACCTATTTATATACCTTTGTAGCCTCCATATGTCCTCTTCACAATTGACTTTCCTACCTATCTTTTTGTCATCAGCAAATTTAGCAACCATACCTTCAGTCCCTTCATCCAAGTCATTTATAAAAATTGTAAAAAGTTGAGGCCCCAGCATTATCCCTGTGGCACACTACACATTACATTTGCTAAGCAGAAAATGACCCATTTATGCCTACACTCGGTTTCCGGTTAGCTAGCCAATCTTCTATCCATGCCAATATGTTACCCCCTACACCATGAGCTTTTATTTTCTGAAATAACCTTTGATGTGGCACCTTATCAAATGCCTTCTGGAAATTAAGTACAGTACATCCACCGGTTCCCCTTTATCCACAGCACATGTTACTTCCTCAAAGAACTCCAATAAATTGGTTAAACCTGATTTCCCTTTCACAAAACCATGCTGACTCTGCCTGATTACCTTGAACTTTTACAAGTGCCCTGCTATAACGTCTTTAATAATAGTTTCTAGCATCTTCCCTAAGACAGGTGTTAAGCTAACTGGCCTGTAGTTTCCTGCTTTCTGTCTCCCTCCCTTTTTGAATAAAGGAGTTACAATCGCTATTTTCTAATCTAATGGAACCTTCCCGAATCTAGGGAATTTTGGAAAATTAAAACCAACGCATCAACTATCTCACCAGCTACTTCTTTTAAGACCCTAGGATGAAGTCCATCAGGACCCGGGGACTTGTCAGCCCGCATCTCCAACAATTTCCTCAGTACTACTTCCCTGGTCATTGTAATTTTCTTGACTTCCTCCCTCCCTTCCATTTCCTGATTTACAGCTGTTTCTGGGATGTTACTTGTATCCTCTATAGTGAAGACCGATGCAAAATACCTGTTCAATTCAACTGCCATCTCCTTATTTTCCATTATTAATTCCCCAGAATCACTTTTTATAGCACCAACGCTCCCTTTGTGAACTCTTTTCTTTTTAGAATATCTATAGAAACTCTTACTATCTGTTTTTATATGTCTAGATAGCATTTTCTCGTTCTCTAATTTTTCTCTCCTTATTAATCTTTTAGTAATTCTTTGCTGTTTGTTTATATTCTGTCCAATCTTCTGACCTGCCACCCATCTTTGCACAATTATATGCTTTTTCTTTAAGTTTGATACTATCTTTAACTTTTTTAGTTAACCACAGATGGTGGGTCCTCCCCTTGGAATTTTTCTTTCTCGTTGGAATGGATCTATTCTGTGTATTCTGAAATATCCCATTAAATGTCTGCCACTGCAGCTCTATTGACATATCGCTTACTCTAGTTTGCCAGTTCACTTTAGCTAGCTCTGCTATCATGCCATCATAATTGCCCTTATTTAAGTTAAAAAAAACTAGTCTTGGACCAAATCTTCTCTCCCTCAAACTGAATGTAAAATTCAATCATATTCTGACCGCTGCGACCTAGGGGCACCTTCACTATGTGGTCATTAATTAATCTGATCTTGTTTCACAATACCAGGTCTACTATAGCCTGCTATCTGGTTGGCTCCAGAACGTGCTGTTCTAAGAAACTGTCCCAAAAACATTCTATGAACTCCTCATCTAGGCTACCTTTGCCCATCTGATTTTTCCATCTATATGTAGATTAAAATCCCCCATGATTATTGTCGTACCTTTCTGACAAGCTCCCATTATTTCTTCCTTGATACTCCATCCTAACGTGTGGTTACTGTTAGGGGGCCTGTACACCACTTCCACAAGTGACTTCTTGCCTTCATCATTTCTCATCTCTACACAAACCGCTTCTACATCCTTGTTTCCTGAACTTAAGTCATCCCTCTATTGCGCTAACACCATTATTAATTTACAGAGCCACCCCTCCACATTTTCCTAAATATCATGTACCCTTCAATATTCAGGTCCCAATGTTTGTCATCCTGCAGCCATGTCTGTGTAATGGCTATCAGATTGCACTTCTTTAATTCTATTTGCGCCATCAGTTCATCTGTTTTGTTTCGAATGCTTCGTGCATTCAAATACAGAGCCTTTAGTTTTGTCCTTTTATTATTTTGTAACATTTAGCCTTATCTGTTGATTTATTCTTAGATTTGTACTCTCTATCCCTTCCCGTCACGGTCTGTTTATCATTTCCCAGATTAATACCTTTCCCTCTTGTCTTGTTTCTACTCTTTGAATGACCACATTTTCCCAGATGTAATCCCTGGCCCCCAATATTTAGTTGAAAGCCCTCTCTACCGCCCTAGTTATATGACTCGCCAGAACACTGGTCCCAGCACGGTTCAGGTGAAGACCAACCCAACGGTACAGATCCCACTTTCCCCAGTACTGGTGCTAGTGCCCCAGGAAGCGAAACCAATTTCACCCATACCAGTCTTTGAGTTACGCATTCATCTCTCTAATTTGATGGAACAGGGTAGAGGAAGCTTTACTCTGTGTCTAAACCGTGCTGTATCTGCCCTGGGAGTGTTTGATGGATATTTGTAGAGGGAGCTTTACTCTGTATCTAACCCGTGCTGTACCTGCCCAAGGAGTGTTTGATGGGTCTTTGTAGAGGGAGCTTTACTCTGTATCTAACCCGGGCTGTATCTTCCTGGGAATATTTGAAGGGACAGTGTAGAGGAAGCTTTACTTTGCATCAATCCCTGTGCTGTACCTGTCCTGGGAGTGTTCGATAGGTCTTTTTAGAGGGAGCTTTATTCTGTACCTAACCCGTGCACTACCTGCCCTGCGAGTATTTAATGCGACAGTGATGAGGGAGCTTTACTCTTTCAAAACAGTGCTGTACCTGCTCTGGGAGTGTTTGATGGGACAGTGTTGAGGGAGCTTTACTCTGTATCTAACCCGTGCTGTACTTGCCCTGGGAATATTTGAAGGGTCTTTGTAGAGGAAGCTTTACTCTGTATCTAACCCGTGCTGTACCTGCCCTGGGAGTGTTTGAAGGCTCTTTGCAGAGGGAGCTTTACTCTGTATCTAACCCGGGTTGTATCTTCCTGGGAATATTTGAAGGGACAGTGTAGAGGAAGCTTTACTTTGCATCAATTCCTGTGCTGTACCAGCCCTGGGAGTGTTCGATAGGTCTTTGTAGAGGGAGTTTTACTCTGTACCTAACCCGTGCACTACCTGCCCTGCGAGTAATTAATGCTACAGTGATGAGGGAGCTTTACTCTTTCAAAACAGTGCTGTACTTGCCCTGGGAGCGTTTGATGGGACGGTGTAGATGCAGCTTTACTCTGTATCTAACCCCATGCTGTACCTGCCCTTGGCGTGTTTGATGGGATGGTGTAGAGGGAGCTTTACTCTGAATCTGACCCTGTGCTGTACCTGCACTGGGAGTGTTTGTTGGGCCAGTGTAGAGGGAGCTTTACTCTGTATCTAACCCCGTGCTGTACCTGCCATGGGGCTGTTTGAAGGGACAGTGTAGAGGGAGCTTTACTCTGTATCTAACCCTGTGCACGACCTGCCCTGCGAGTGCTTGCTGGGGCAGTGTAGAGGGAGCTTTACTCTGTACCTAACCCGTGCACTACCTGCCCTGCGAGTGTTTGATGGGGCAGTGTAGAGGGAGCTTTATTCTATCTCTAACCATTGCAGTACCTGCCCTGGGAGTGTATGATGGGACTCTGTAGAGTGATCTTTGCTCTGCATCTTACCTGTGCTGTACCTGTCCTGGGAGTGTTTGATGGGACAGTGTATAGGTAGCTTTACTCTGCATCTTACCTGTGCTGTACATAAACTGGGAGTGTTTGATGGGAAAGTGTAGAGGGAACTTTACTCTGTAACTAACCTGTGCTGTCCCTGCCCTGGGAGTGTTTGATGCAACAGTGTAGAGGGAGCTTCATTCCATATCTAATCCATGCTGCACCTGCCCAGGGACTGTTTGTTGGGACAGTGTCGATGGAGCTCTACTCTGTATCTAACCATTGTTCTATCTGCCCTTGGTGTGTTTGATAGCACAATGTATAGTGAGCTATACTCTGTATCTCATCCGTGCAGTACCTGGCTTGGGAGTGTTTGATTTGATAGTATACAGGGAGAAAAAGTCAGTATCTAACACGGGCTGTACATGCCGGCGAATATTTGATGGGACAGTGTAGAGGAAGATTTACTCTGCATCCAACCCAGTGCTGTACCTGCCCTGGCAGTGTTTGATGGCACAGTGTAGCGGGAGCTTTACTCTGTACCTAACCCATGCACTAACTGCCCTGCGATTGTTTGATGGAACAGTGTAGAGGGAGCTTTACTCCGTATCTAACCTATGCTGTACCTGCCCTGGGAGTGTTTGATGGGACAGTGCAGAGGGAGTTTTACTCTGTATCTAACCCGTGCTGTACCTGTCCTGCGAGTGTTTGATGGGACAGTGTAGAGGGAGCTTTACTCTGTATCTAACCATTGCTGTAACAGCCCTGGGAGTGTTTGATGGGATTCTGTAGAGGGATCTTTACTCTGCATCAAGCCGGTGCTGTAACTGGCCTAAGAGTGTTTGATGCAACATGTATAGGCAACCTTACTCTGTATCTTACCTGTGCTGTACCTGGCATGGGAGTGTTTGATGGGACAGTGTAGAGGGAGCTTTACTCTGCATCTAACCCGTGCTGCACCTGCCCTGGGAGTGTTTGATGGGGCAGTGTAGAGGGAGCTTTACTCTGTATCTAACCATTGCTGTAACAGCCCTGGGAGTGTTTGATGGGATTCTGTAGAGGGATCTTTACTCTGCATCAAACCGGTGCTGTAACTGGCCTGAGAGTGTTTGATGCAACATGTATAGGCAACCTTACTCTGTATCTTACCTGTGCTGTACCTGACATGGGAGTGTTTGATGGGACAGTGTAGAGGGAGCTTTACTCTGCATCTAACCCGTGCTGCACCTGCCCTGGGAGTGTTTGATGGGGCAGTTTAGAGGGAACTTTACTCTGTATCTAAACATTGCTGTACCTGCCCTGGGACTGCTGAATGGGACAGTGTAGAGGGAGCACTACTCTATATCTAACCATTGTTGTATCTGCCCTTGGTGTGTTTGATTGCACAATGTATAGTGAGCTATACTCTGTATCTAACCCGTGCAGTACCTGGCCTGGGAGTGTTTGATGTGGTAGTATACAGGGAGCTTTACGCAGTATCTAACCGGTGCTGTACCTGCCCTGGGAGTGTTTGATGGGGCAGTGTAGAAGCAGCTTTACTCTGTATCTAACCCGTGCAGTACCTGGCCTGGGAGTGTTCGATATGACAGTATACAGGGAGCTATAGTCAGTATCTAACACGGGCTGTACACGCCTGGGAATATGTGATGGGACAGTGTAGAGGAAGCTTTACTCTGCATCCAACCCAGTGCTGTACCTGCCCTGCGAGTGTTTGATGGGACAGTGTAGTGGGAGCTTTACTCTGTATCTAACCCGTGCTGTACCTGCCCTGGAAATGTTTGATGGGACAGTGTAGAGAGAGCTTTACTCTGTATCTAAACCTTGCTGTACCTGCCCTGGGAGTGTGTGTTGGGACAGTGTAAAGAGAGCTTTACTCTGTATCTAAACCTTGCTGTACCTGCCCTGGGAGTGTTTGATGGGACAGTGTAGAGGAAGCTTTACTCTGTATCTAAACCTTGCTGTACCTGCCCTGGGAGTGTTTGATGGGATTGTGTAGAGGGCTCTTTACTCTGTATCTAAACCTTGCTGTACGTGCACTGGGAGTGCTTGACAGCCAGTGTATTGTGCGCTTTACTCTATATCTAACAAATGCTGTACCTGCACTGGGACTGTTTGATGGGACAGTGTAGTGGGAGCCTTATAACTCTTTATAACGTTAGAATCCTTAATAAACATTTACAAAAGGTGTATAACGGGTTATTAAGGATTATAATGATTTATAAAGGTCAGGTCCCTTTATCATATAATGCATCACTTTGTACCCCATTCAAATCCCTTTATAATCCTTTGTCAATCATTATAACACTTTATAAGCCTTTGTCGATCACTACAAGCCTTTATATTCCTTAACAATTCATCATAACACTTTATATTCCAATATCAACATTTATATATCATTATAATACTTTATTTTCATTTATAATAATTTATAACCCAGCATAATCCTTTATAACCCTTTATAAAGCGTCAAGATACAGCGTAGGGATAATGGGTAGGTACTCAAATTGGCAGGATGTGACTCCTGGTGTCCGGCAGGGCTGTGTTTTGGGGCCTCAGCTTTTCACAATATTTATTAATGACTTAGGTGATGTCATAGAAAGTCATATACCCAAATTTGCCGATGACACAAAGATAGGCAGCATTGTAAGCAGTGTAGGTGAAAGCATAAAATTACAAAGGGATATTGACAGATTAAGGGAATGGGCAAAACTATGGCAAATGGATTTCAATGTAAGCAAATGTGAGGTCAATCACTTTGGACCCTAAAAGGATAGAACAGGTTACTTTCTAAATGTGAAAAGCTAAAACGAGTGGATGTCCAAAGAGACTTGGGGGGTCCAGGTACATAGATCATTAAAATGTCATGGACAGGTACAGAAAATAATCAAAAAGGCTCATGGAAAGCTGGTCTTTATATCTAGAGGACTAGATTACAAAGGGGTAGAAGTTATTCTGCAGCTATACAAAACCCTGGTTAGACCACACCTGGAGTACTGTGAGCAGTTCTGGGCACCACACCTTAGGAAGGATATATTGGCCTTGGAGGGAGTGCAGCGCAGGTTTACCAGAATGATACCCAGACTTCAAGGGTTAAGTTACGAGGAGAGATTACACAAATTAGGGTTCTATTCCCTAGAATTTAGAAGGTTAAGGGGTGATCTGAGCGAAGATTTCAGGATATTAAGGGGAACAGATAGAGTAGATAGCGAGAAACTATTTCCATTGGTGGGGATACTCGGACTGGAGGCACAGTCTAAGAATTAGAGGCAGTCCTTTCAGGAGTGAAATTAGGAAACACTTCGACACACAAAGTGGTAGAAAGTTGGAACTCTCTTCCACAAACGGAAGTGGATGCCAGATAAATTGTTAATTTTAAATCGGAGATTTATTGCTTTTTGTTAACCAAAGGTATGAAGGGATATGGGCCAAAGGTGGGTTTATGGAGTTAGATCACAGATCAGTCAATGATCGCATTGAATGGGGCAACAGGCTCGAGGGGCTGAATGGCCGACTCCTCTTCCTATGTTCCTCAGTGTAGGATCCGTTGACTTGTTAGCCCTCCCCAAATGCATTACCTCACACTTCTCCGGATTGAATTCCACTTGCCACAATCTTCCTGCATTTAGCATGAGTTATACACAGAGTAAAGCTCCCTTTACACTGTCCAATCAAACAGTCTAATGGCAGGTATAGCACCGGTTAGAGAGAGAGATACAGAGTAAAGCTCCCTTTACACTGTCCTATCAAACAGTCCAAGGGCAGGTACAGCACGGGTTAGAGAGAGAGATACAGAGTAAAGCTCCCTTTACACTGTCCAATCAAACAGTCCAAGGGCAGGTACAGCACGGGTTAGAGAGAGAGATACAGAGTAAAGCTCCCTTTACACTGCCCAATCAAATAGTCCAAGGGCAGGCACAGCACGGGTTGGATAGAGAGATACAGAGTAAACCTTCCTCTGCACTGTCCACTCAAACACTCGCAGCGCAGGTACAGCGCGGGTGACATGCAAAGTCCCCTCTGATACAGCATGTGCAGCGTACAGCTCCCTTGACACTACCCAATGAAACACAACCAGCTCGGGTACAGCATGGGATGAACACAGAATAAAGATCTCACTACATGTAAGTGTCAAACACTCCCGGGTGAGGTACGGGCAAGTTTTATCTCCGAGTTAAGCTCCGCTCAACTTGCCACATCAAAGGCCGAGCCTGACGGCAGATGTTGAACAGCTCCCAGTATCTGGTTAGACTCTCACCTCAGCAAAATCCTCGACTGATGGGATTCTCAGTAAAGTTCCTCACCTTTCCAATCATTGTTGAAGCTTCCCGTTTTATGCCGTCTCCGACACTGAGGGTCTCGATCCCACCAGATCTGCTCTGTGAACACAGCGACATTTCTCCAGTCCCAGTCAGTGTGGCGATGATTCGACTTCTCTCTCTCCACCTTCCTGAGATATTGCTCACTCCCAGAGACTGTCAAGAGAAAAATGATTCATATTAATTCCGGAATACAGGGGGAGCATTTTTGTGTCCATAAATATATTCAATTTGATTATTTTTGCAATTAATCAGTGTGTTTGAATTACTTACTTTAATATTGAATATTTCTTTTCTGTCCATTGCCCTGTTTATTGGGACTAAACTCACCCCCAGTAACAGCTGTCACTCCAGCTCCTCCCACACTGACATTCCACTGATGGGCTGTAACCAGGGGCGGGGCCCTGTCTCCAGGTGACATCACACAGCAGCCAGGAACGTTGTCACAAAGCGGCCGGAGCCACTCCCACTCGAGGTGGCACAGGGTCACATTGACCAGGGTCTGCTCCTGGTGTGCAGTCTCACTGGGCATGAACACAGGGTGTACAATCAGCCCCGTCTCCGGGAATGAACCGGGATCCTGCCCTACATCTCTCCCGAGTTTTATTTCCATCGGTGTAAAATGGATGGCTGATTCACAATTACTCGTTTTGTACTATAGCACCTACTAAACGTCAAACTCTACCCCAGTATTTCTTTCCTTCTCTACGTAACTGCTCCCTCACTGTCTCTGCCTCTCTCTCTCTCTCTCCACAGTGAGGGATCCGTCTGGGGCTGGGATCATACTGTGCGGAAAAGACCAGAATATCAGTCAGTCTCTCTTCCCGCTCCCACATCGTTACCTCTGGTGTCCCCCAAGGATCTCTCCTTGCCTCCCCTCCTATTTCTCATCTACATGTTGCCCCTTGGTGACATCATCCAGAAACACAGTCAGTTTCCACATGTACACTGACGACACCCAGCTCTACCTCACTACCTCTTCTCTCGACCCCTCCACGGTATCTAAATTGTCAGACTGCTTGACTGACATGAGCAAAAGTTTCTCCAAGTAAATATTGGGAAGACCGAAGCCATTAATCCCAGAATACAGGGGGGGTGGGGCATTTTTGTGACCAAATTTATATTCAATGTGATTATTTTTGCAATTAATGAGTGTTTGAATTACTAACTTTAATATTAAATTGTTCTTTTCTGTCCATTGCCCTGTTTATTGGGACTAAACTCACCCCCAGTGTCAGCTGTCACTCCAGCTCCTCCCACACTGACATCCCACTGATGGGCCATAACCAGTGGCGGGGCACTGTCTCCAGGTGACATCACACAGCAGCAAGGAGCGATGTCACAAAGCGGCCGGAGCCCCTCCCACTCGAGGTGTCACAGGGTCACATTGACCAGGCTCTGCTCCTGGTGTGCAGTCTCACTGGGCATGAACAAAGGGTGTACAATCAGCCCCGTCTCCGACCCCGCTCCCCTCATATGATGCGTACTGCTCCAACAACACTCAAGAAGCTCGACACCATCCAGCCACCGGTGTACCGTGGCTGCAGTGTGTACCATCTACAAGATGCACTGCAGCAACCCGCCAAGACATCTTCGCCAGCACCACCCAAACCCGCAACCTCTTCCACCTAGAAGGACAAGGGCAGCAGACGCATGGAAACCCCACCACCTCCAGGTTCCCCTCGAAGTCACACACCATCCCGACTTGGAAGGATATCGCCAATCCTTCCTCGTTACTGCTTGAAAATCCTAGAACTCCCTACCTACCGTCTGCAGCGTTTCAAGAAGGCAGCTCACCACCACCTTCTCAAGGGCAGTTAGGGATGGGCAATAAATGCTGGCCTTGCCAGCGACCCTCACATCCCATAAAGGAATAATAAAAAAAGTGCTTCTGCTGCAGTTGCAGTGAGGGCCGCGCATGCGCCCTGACCACGCCCTGCCAAGATGGCGGCGTGGGGAAAAGACCCGAAATCCTTCACCAAGATGGCGGCCGGTTGCCGGGGTAACCCGGGCCTGTCGGCGGGGACAAAGCCTTCAACAAGTTGGCGGACAGTCGCCCCGCTCACCCGAGCGGCCGGGCCTGGCGCTGAGGCGCAAACACGAGGCCCCGCGGGGTCTTATTCGGGGCCTGAGGCCCAGCCCTGGTGTTTGTGAAGCTTCCCAGACCCCGCGCGGCGCCTGTTCCTCCCCGGCCCCCAGAATCTCCTGCCGGCTCTTGAATCGTTTGTTCGGCCATTAGTACAACAGGAAATGCTCTGACGAAGTTATCGACCATAAACGTTGGCTATTGTTTCTCTTCCGCGATGTTCCTGCTACCGCCATTGCTCCATCTGCACCACTCGTACTGCGCATGCTCGGAGCACTACCGCCCCCGCGCCTGCGCACTGGACTCCTGTAGTCATTGATTGGGCACTTTCTGCCGCGCGGGGGATCGTGGGTAAACACACAGCCATTTAATGCCACAAAACAGAGAGTCGCTTTTCAGACTGTCAAAAGGTGGTGTTCCACAGGGATCGGTGCTGTGACCACTGCTGTTCACAATTTACATAAACAATTTCGACTCGGGAATTTGAAGTACAATTTCAAAATTTGTCATTGATACCAAATTGGGAGGTATAGTTGCTACTGATGAAGACTGTGACATAATGCAAGAAGACATTAATAAACTTGCAGAATGGAAGTGTAATTGGCGAATGAATTTTCAAGATAGATAAGTGTGAGGTGGCGCCTTTTGGTAGGAAGAATAAGGAGGCCAGATACTGCTTTGAAAATAAGAGTATAAATGGGGTAGAGGAGCAATGGGATCTAGGGGTACAGATACACAGAACACTAAAATCCAATGGAGAATTCAGGAGAAATTCTTCACCCAAAGAGAGGTGAGAATGTGGAACTCGCTACCACAGGGAGTAGTGGTGGCGGATAGTACAGATGCATTTTAGGAGAAGCTCGATAAATACATGAGGGTGAAAGGAATATAAGGTTATGCTAATAGAATTAGATGAAGAGGGGTGAGAGGAGGCTTGTGTGGGGAATAAACACCGGCACAAACCAATTGGGCAGAAAAGGTCAGAGGCAGAGCAAATCTACCCCAACACTGCCCCATCAAACTCTCCCAGGACAGGCACAACACGACTTAGACACAGTGTAAATCTCCCTCAGCACTGTCCCATCAAACACTCCCAGAGCAGTTCCAGCAAAGGTTAGACACAGAGTAAAGGTCCCTCTACACTGGCCCATCAAACTCTCACAGGGCAGGTACAGCACGGGTTAGATACAGAGTAAAGCTCCCTCTACACTATCCCATCAAACACTCCCAGGGCAGGTACAGCACGGGGTAGATAGAGAGTAAAGCGCTCTCTGCACTGTCCCATCAAACTCTCCCAGGGCAGGTACAGCATGGGTAAGATACTTAGTAAAGCTCCCTCTACACTGTCCCATCAAGCACTCCCAGGGCAGGTACAGCACAGTTTAGATACAGAGTAAAGCTCCCTCTACACTATCCCATCAAACACTCGCAGGGCAAGTGCAGCAAGGATTAGAAACAGAATAAAGCTCCCTCTACCATGTCCCATCAAACACACCCAGGGCAGTTTCAGCACAGTTTAGATACAAAGTAATTCTCACTCTACACTGTCCCATCAAACACTCCCAGGGCAGGTGCAGCACGGGTTAGATACAGAGTAAAGCTCCCTCTACACTGTCCCATAAAACACTCCCAGGACAGGTACAGCACGGGTTAGATACAGAGTAAAGCTCCCTTTACACTGTCCCAGCAAACACTCCCAGGACAGGTACAGTATGGGTTAGATACAGAGTAAAGCTCCCTTTACACTTACCCATCAAACACTCCCAGTACAGGTACAGCACGGGTTAGATACAGAGTAAAGCTCCCTTTACACTGTCCCATCAAACACCCCCAGGGCAGGTGCAGCACGGGTTTGATACAGAGTAAAGCTCCCTTTACACTGTCCCAGCAAACACTCCCAGGACAGGTACAGCACGGGTTAGATACACAGTAAAGCTCCCTTTACACTGTCCCATCAAACACTCCCAGTGCAGGTACAGCACGGTTTAGATACAGAGTAAAGCTCCCTCTACACTATTCCATGAAATCGCTCCCAGGACACGTATAACATGGGTTAGATGCAGAGTAAAGTTCCCTCTTCACTGTCCCATGAAACACTCCCAGGACAGGTTGAGACCATGTTTGATACTGGTAAAGCTGACTCTAGACTTTCCCCTCAAACTCTCCCAGGACAGGCACAACAGGATTTATCTGCAGAGTTAAGCGCCCTCTTCAAAGTCCCATCAAACCCACCCAGGGCAGTTTCAGCACAGGTGAGATACAGAGTAAATCTCACTCTACACTGTCTCATCAAACACTCCCACAGGAGGTTCAGAATATGTTTGACACAGAGTAAAGTTCCCTCTACACTGACCCATTAAACACTCCCAGGGCAGGTACAGCACAGTTTAGATACAGAGTAAAGCTCCCTCTACACTATCCCATCAAACACTCGCAGGGCAAGTGCAGCAAGGATTAGAAACAGAATAAAGCTCCCTCTACCATGTCCCATCAAACACACCCAGGGCAGTTTCAGCACAGTTTAGATACAAAGTAATTCTCACTCTACACTGTCCCATCAAACACTCCCAGGGCAGGTGCAGCACGGGTTAGATACAGAGTAAAGCTCCATTAACACTGTCCCATCAAACACTCCCAGGGCAGGAACAGCATGGGTTAGATACAGAGTAAAGCTCCCTCTACAATGTCCCATCAAACATTTAAAGTGCATGTACAGCAGGGGTTAGAAACAGAATAAAGCTCCCTCTGCACTGTCCCATTGAACAATCCCAGGGCAGGTACAGCACGGTTTAGATACAGACTGAAGCTTCCTCTTAACTGTCCAAGCAAACACTCCTAGGGCAGGTTCAGACCACGTTTGATACAGAGTAAAGCTCCCTTTCCACTGTCCCATCAAACCCGTCCAGGACAGGCAGAACACGAGATAGACACAGAGTAAAGCTGCATCAACACTGTTCAATTTAACACTGCCAGGGCAGGTACAGCATGGGTTAGATACAGAGTAATGCTCCCTCTACACTGTCCCATCAAACACCCCCAGAGCAGCTACAGCACGGGTTAGATACGGAGTAAAGCTTCCTCTACACTGTCCCATCAAACACTCCCAGGGTAGGGACAGCAACGTTTAGATACAGAGTAAAGCACCCTCTACACTGTCCCATCAAACACTGCCTGGGCTTGTTGAGAAAATGTTAGATAGAGTAAATCTCCATCTGAACTGTCCCAGCAAACCACTCCCAGGGCAGGTTCAGAGCACGTTTGATAGAGTAAAGCTCTCTCTACACTGAACCATTAAACCCATCCAGGAAATGCAGAACACGAGTAAGACAGATTAAAACTCCCTCGACACTATCCCATCAAACACTCCCAGAGCAGGTACAGCATGTGTTAGATACAGACTAAAGCTGCCTCTACAGTGTCCCATCAAACCCTTCCAAGACAGGCACAGCACGAGTTAGACACAAAGTAAAATTACATCTACATTGGCCCATTAAACACTCCCAAAGCAGGTGCAGCATGGATTAGATACAGATTAAAAATGCGTTTACACTGTCCCATCAAACGCTCCCAGGGCAGGTAAAGCACAGGGTAGATACAGAGTGAACCTCACTCTACAATGTAACATCAAACAATCCCAGGGCAGGTACAGCACGGGTTAGATACAGAGTGAAGCTCCCTCTACACTGTCCCATCAAACGCTCCCAGGGCAGGTACAGCATTCAAGAAGCATTTAGATGAGCACTTGAAACGCCATAGCATACAAGGCGACGGACCAAGTGCTGGAAAATGGGTTTGGAATAGACAGGGCTTGATGGCCTGTGCAGACACGATGGAACGAGGGCCACTTTCTGTGCTGTATAACTGTATAAACACTCCAGGGCAGGTACAGCACGGTTTAGATACAGAGTAAAGCCCCCTCAACAACATCCCATCAAACACTCCCAGGTCAGGTACAGCACGGGTTAGATACAGAGTAAAGCTCCCTCTACACTGTCCCATCAAACACTCCCAGGACAGGTACAGCACGGGTTAGATACAGAGTAAAGCTGCCTCTACACTGCCCATGAAACACTCCCAGGGCAGGTACAGCCCGGTTAGATACAGAGTAAAGATCCCTCTACACTGTCCCATCAAACACTCCCAGGGCAGGTACAGCTTAGGTTAGATACAGAGTCAAGCTCCCTCTACACTGTTCCATCAAACACTCCCAGTGCAGGTACAGCAGGGGTTAGAAACAGAGTCAAGCTCCCTCTACAATGTCCCATCAAACATTCCCAGGGCAGGTACAGAATGTGTTAGATTCAGAGTAAAGCTGTCACTAAACTGTCTCATCAAACACTCTCAGGGAAGGATCAGAACAAGTTTGATAAAGAGTAAAGCTCCCTCTACAAGGTCCCATCAAACACCCCCAGGGCAGGTACAGCACAGGTTAGATGCAGAGTAAAATTCCCTCTACACTATCCCATCAACTCACTCCCAGGACACGTGTAATACGGGTTAGATACAGAGTAAAGCTCCCTCTACACTGTCCCATGAAACACTCCCAGGGCAGGTACAGCACGGGTTAGATGCAGAGTAAAACTCCCTCTATCCTGTCCCATCAAACACCCACAGGGCAGGTTCAGACGATGTTTCATACAGAGTAAAGCTCCCTCTACACTATCCCATCAAATCACTCCCAGGACAGGTACAGCATGGGATAGATACAGAGTAAAGCTTCCTCTACACTGTCCCATCAAACACCCCCAGGGCATGTACAGCATGGGTTAGATACAGAGTAAAGCTCCCTCTACACTGAACCATCAATCACTGCCTGGGGGAAGGTTCAGAACATGGTAGATAGAGTAAATCTCCCTCTGAACTATCCCAGCAAAACACTCCCAGGGCAGGTTCAGACCACGTTTGAGAGAGTAAAGCTCTCTCTACACTGTCCCATTAAAACCATCCAGGACAGGCAGAACACGAGTAAGACAGAGTAAAACTCCCTCGACACTATCCCATCAAACTCTCCCAGAGCAGGTACAGCATGTGTTAGATACAGACTGAAGCTGCCTCCATAGTGTTCCATCAAACCCTTCCAAGAGAGGCACAACACGAGATAGACACAAAGTAAAGTTTAACAACACTGGCCCATCAAACATTGAGAGGTCGCACAACACCAGGTTATAGTCCAACAGTTTTATTTGAAATCACAAGCTTTCTAGAGTTACTACTCCTTCGTCGGGTGAAGTAAAACGATACAGAATCGCCAAAGCATATATAGATAGAGAACAATGCATGTGTACCTTACCCTTGCAGACAACTAAATTAAATCATCCTGACTATCACACCTCGGCAGACAGTCAGGATGATTTAATTTAGTTGTCTGCAAGGGTAAGGTACACATGCATTGTTCTCTATCTATATATGCTTTGGCGATTCTGTATCGTTTTACTTCACCCGACGAAGGAGTAGTAACTCCGAAAGCTTGTGATTTCAAATAAAACTGTTGGACTATAACCTGGTGTTGTGCGACCTCTCAATTTTGTCCTCCCCAGTCCAACACCGGCATCTCCGCATCATGACCACCATCAAACACTCCCAGGGCAGATACAGCACCGGTTAGATACAGAGTAAAGCTCCCACGACACTGTCCCATCAAACACTCCCAAGGCAGGTACAGCATGTGTTAGATTCAGAGTAAAGCTCCCTCTACACTGTCCCATCAAACACTCCCAGGGCAGGTACAGCTTAGATTAGATACAGAGTCAAGCTCCCTCTACACTGTCCCATCAAACACTCCCAGGGCAGATACAGCACCGGTTAGATACAGAGTAAAGCTCCCACGACACTGTCCCATCAAACACTCCCAAGGCAGGTACAGCATGTGTTAGATTCAGAGTAAAGCTCCCTCTACAAGGTCCCATCAAACACCCCCAGGGCAGGTACAGCACAGGTTAGATACAGAGTAAAATTCCCTCCACACTATCCCATCATCTCACTCCCAGGACACGAGTAATACGGGTTAGATACAGAGTAAAGCTCCCTCGACACTGTCCCATGAAATACTCCAAGGGCAGGTACAGCACAGGTTAGATACAGAGTAAAGCTCCCTCCACTCTGTCCCATGAAACACTCCTAGGGCAGGTACAGCACGGGTTAGATGCAGAGTAAAGCTCCCTCTACACTGTCCCATCAAACACTCCCAGGGCAGGTACAGCACGGGTTAGATACCGAGTAAAGCTCCCTCTACAATGTCCCATCAAACACTCCCAGGGCAGGTACAGCATTCAAGAAGCATTTAGATGAGCACTTGAAACGCCATAGCACACAAGGCTACGGACCAAGTGCTGGAAAATGGGTTTGGAATAGACAGGGCTTGATGGCCGGTGCAGACACGATGGGCTTAAGGGCCTCTTTCTGTGCTGTATAACTCTATAAATACTCCAGGGCAGGTACAGCACAGTTTAGATACAGAGTAAAACTCCCTCTACACTGTCCCATCAAACACTCCCAGGGCAGGTAGGGCACGTGTTAGATACAGAGTAAAACTCCCTCTGCACTGTCCCATCAAACACTCCCAGGGCAGGTAGGGAACGTGTTAGATACAGAGTCAAGGTCCCTCTACAATGTCCCATTAAACATTCCCAGGGCAGGCAAAGCAGGGGTTAGAAACAGAGTCAAGCTCCCTCGACACTGTCCCATCAAACACTCCCAGGGCAGGCACAGCAGGGGTTAGAAGCAGAGTAATGCTCCCTCTACACTGTCACATCAAACACCCACAGGGCACGTTCAGACGATGTTTCATACAGAGTCAAGCTCCCTCTACAATGTCTCATCAAATGCTCCCAGGGCAGGTACAGCTTGTATTAGACGCAGTAATGCTGCCTCTGCACTGTCCGATCAAACATTCCCAGGGCAGGTTCAGACCACGTTTGATACAGTGTAAAGCTGCTTCTACACTGTCCCATCAAACACTTCCAGGGCAGGTAAAGCACGGGTTAGATTAAGAGAAAAGCTCGCCCTCTACACTGTCCCATCAAACACACCCAGGGCAGGTACAGCATGTGTTAGAAACAGAGTAAAGCTCCCTCTACACTGTCCCATCAAACGCTCCCAGGGCAGGTACAGCACGGGATAGATACAGAGTAAAGCTCACTCTGCACTGCCCCACCAAACATTCCCAGGGCAGGTACAGCACAGGTTAGATACAGAGTAAAGCTCCCTCTACACTGTCCCATCAAACACACCCAGGGCAGGTACAGCACGGATTAGATACAGAGTAAAGGTTCTTCTAAAATGTCCCATCAAACACTCCCAGGGCAGGAACAGCATTGGTTAGATACAGAGAAAAGCTCCCTCTACACTATCCCATCAAACAATCCCACGGCAGGTACAGCACGGGTTAGATAAAGAGTAAAGCTCCCTCTACACTGTCCCATCACACACTCCCAGGGCAGGTACAGCACGGTTTAGATACAGAGTAAAGCTCCCTCTACACTGTCCCATCAAACACTCTCAGGGCAGGTACAGCACGGGTTAGATACAGAGTAAAGCTCCCTCTACACTGTCCCATCAAACACTTCCAGGGCAGGTACAGCACGGGTTAGATACAGAGTAAAGCTCCCTCTACACTGTCCCATCAAACATTCCCAGGGCAGGTACAGCATGGGTGAGGTAGAGAGAAAAGCTCGCCCTCTACACTGTCCCATCCAGCACTCCCAGGGCAGGCACAGCATCGGTTAGATACAGAGTAAAGCTCCCTCTACAATGTCCCATCTAACACTCCCAGGGCAGGTACAGCACGGGTTAGATACAGAGTAAAGCTCCCTCTACACTGTCCACCAAACAGTCCCAGGGCAGGTACAGCACGGGTTAGATACAGAGTAATGCTCCCTCTACACTGTCCCATCAAACACTCCCAGGGCAGGTACAGCACGGGATAGATAGAGAGTAAAGCTCCCTCTACACTGTCCACCAAACAGTCCCAGGGCAGGTACAGCACGGGTTAGATACAGAGTAATGCTCCCTCTACACTGTCCCATCAAACACTCCCAGGGCAGGTACAGCACGGGTTAGATACAGAGTAAAGCTCCCTCTACACTGTCCCATCACACACTCCCAGGGCAGCTACAGCACGGGTTAGATACAGAGTAAAGCTCCCTCTACACTGTCCCATCAAACACTCCCAGGGCAGGTACAGCATGGGTGAGGTACAGAGTAAAGCTCGCCTCTACACCGTCCCATCAAACACTCCCAGGGCAGGTACAGGTTGGGTGAGGTACAGAAGAAAGCTCCCTCGACACTGTCCCATCAAACACTCCCAGGGCAGGTACAGCATGGGTTAGATACAGAGTAAACATCCCTCTACACTGTCCCATCTAACACTCCCAGGGCAGGTACAGCACGGGTCAGATACAGAGTAAAGCTCCGTCTACACTGTCCACCAAACAGGCCCAGGGCAGGTACAGCACGGGTTAGATTAAGAGTAAAGCTTCCTCTACAATGTCCCATCAAACACTCCCAGGGCAGGTACAGCACGGGTGAGCTACAGAGTAAAGCTCGCCCTCTACACTGTCCCATCAAACACTCCCAGGGCATGTACAGCATGGGTTAGATACAGAGTAAAGCTCCCTCTACACTGTCCCATCAAACACTCCCAGGGCATGTACAGCATGGGTTA
Source organism: Squalus acanthias (assembly GCA_030390025.1). Lineage (NCBI taxonomy): Eukaryota > Metazoa > Chordata > Chondrichthyes > Squaliformes > Squalidae > Squalus > Squalus acanthias. The sequence goes on along the minus strand of JASTWF010000547.1, from coordinate 128,746 downwards.
GATACAGAGTAAAGCTCCCTCTACACTGTCCCATCAAACACTCCCAGGGCAGGTACAGCTTGGGTTAGATACAGAGTAAAGCTCCCTCTACACTGTCCCATCAAACACTCCCAGGGCAAGTACAGCATGGGTTAGATACAGAATAAAGCTACCTCTACACTGTCCCATCAAACACTCCCAGGGCATGTACAGCATGGGGTAGATACAGAGTAAAGCTCCCTCTACACTGTCCCACCAAACATTCCCAGGGCAGGTACAGCACAGATTAGATACAGAGTACAACTCCCTCTACACTGTCCATCAAACACTCCCAGGGCAGGGACAGCACGGATTAGATACAGAGTAAAGGTCCCTCTACAATGACCCATCAAACGCTCCCAGGGCAGGAACAGCACGGGTTAGGTACAGAGCAAAGCTCCCTCTACACTGTCCCATCAAACATTCCCGGGGCAGGTACAGCATGGGTGAGGTACAGAGAAAAGCTCGCCCTCTACACTGTCCCATCAAACACTCTCAGGGCAGGTACAGCACGGGTTAGATACAGAGTAAAGCTCCCTCTACACTGTCCCATCAAACACTTCCAGGGCAGGTACAGCACGGGTTAGATACAGAGTAAAGCTCCCTCTACACTGTCCCATCAAACATTCCCAGGGCAGGTACAGCATGGGTGAGGTAGAGAGAAAAGCTCGCCCTCTACACTGTCCCATCCAGCACTCCCAGGGCAGGCACAGCATCGGTTAGATACAGAGTAAAGCTCCCTCTACAATGTCCCATCTAACACTCCCAGGGCAGGTACAGCACGGGATAGATGCAGAGTAAAGCTCCCTCTACACTGTCCACCAAACAGTCCCAGGGCAGGTACAGCACGGGTTAGATACAGAGTAATGCTCCCTCTACACTGTCCCATCAAACACTCCCAGGGCAGGTACAGCACGGGATAGATAGAGAGTAAAGCTCCCTCTACACTGTCCACCAAACAGTCCCAGGGCAGGTACAGCACGGGTTAGATACAGAGTAATGCTCCCTCTACACTATCCCATCAAACACTCCCAGGGCAGGTACAGCACGGGTTAGATACAGAGTAAAGCTCCCTCTACACTGTCCCATCACACACTCCCAGGGCAGGTACAGCACGGTTTAGATACAGAGTAAAGGTCCCTCAACACTGCACCATCAAACACTCTCAGGGCAGGTACAGCACGGGTTAGATACAGAATAAAGCTCCCTCTACACTGTCCCATCAAACACTCCCAGGGCAGCTACAGCACGGGTTAGATACAGAGTAAAGCTCCCTCTACACTGTCCCATCAAACACTCCCAGGGCAGGTACAGCATGGGTGAGGTACAGAGTAAAGCTCGCCCTCTACACCGTCCCATCAAACACTCCCAGGGCAGGTACAGGTTGGGTGAGGTACAGAAGAAAGCTCCCTCGACACTGTCCCATCAAACACTCCCAGGGCAGGTACAGCATGGGTTAGATACAGAGTAAACATCCCTCTACACTGTCCCATCTAACACTCCCAGGGCAGGTACAGCACGGGTCAGATACAGAGTAAAGCTCCGTCTACACTGTCCACCAAACAGTCCCAGGGCAGGTACAGCACGGGTTAGATTAAGAGTAAAGCTTCCTCTACAATGTCCCATCAAACACTCCCAGGGCAGGTACAGCACGGGTGAGCTACAGAGTAAAGCTCGCCCTCTACACTGTCCCATCAAACACTCCCAGGGCATGTACAGCATGGGTTAGATACAGAGTAAAGCTCCCTCTACACTGTCCCATCAAACACTCCCAGGGCATGTACAGCATGGGTTAGATACAGAGTAAAGCTCCCTCTACACTGTCCCATCAAACACTCCCAGGGCAGGTACAGCATGGGTTAGATACAGAGTAAAGCTCCCTCTACACTGTCCCATCAAACACTCCCAGGGCAAGTACAGCATGGGTTAGATACAGAATAAAGCTACCTCTACACTGTCCCATCAAACACTCCCAGGGCATGTACAGCATGGGGTAGATACAGAGTAAAGCTCCCTCTACACTGTCCCACCAAACATTCCCAGGGCAGGTACAGCACAGATTAGATACAGAATAAAGCTACCTCTACACTGTCCCATCAAACACTCCCAGGGCATGTACAGCACGGGTGAGCTACAGAGTAAAGCTCGCCCTCTACACTGTCCCATCAAACACTCCCAGGGCATGTACAGCATGGGTTAGATACAGAGTAAAGCTCCCTCTACACTGTCCCATCAAACACTCCCAGGGCAGGGACAGCACGGATTAGATACAGAGTAAAGGTCCCTCTACAATGACCCATCAAACGCTCCCAGGGCAGGAACAGCACGGGTTAGATACAGAGCAAAGCTCCCTCTACACTGTCCCATCAAACATTCCCGGGGCAGGTACAGCATGGGTGAGGTACAGAGAAAAGCTCGCCCTCTACACTGTCCCATCAAACACTCCCAGGGCAGGTACAGCACGGGTGAGGTACAGAATCAAGCTCCCTCGACACTGTCCCATCAAACACTCCCAGGGCAGGTACAGCACGGGTTAGATACAGAGTAAAGCTCCCTCTACACTGTCCCATCAAACACTCCCAGGGCAGCTACAGCACGGGTTAGATACAGAGTAAAGCTCCCTCTACACTGTCCCATCAAACACTCCCAGGGCAGGTACAGCATGGGTGAGGTACAGAGTAAAGCTCGCCCTCTACACTGTCCCATCAAACACTCCCAGGGCAGGTACAGCACGGGTGAGGTACAGAAGAAAGCTCCCTCGACACTGTCCCATCAAACACTCCCAGGACAGGTACAGCATGGGTTAGATACAGAGTAAACATCCCTCTGCACTGTCCCATCTAACACTCCCAGGGCAGGTACAGCACGGGTCAGATACAGAGTAAAGCTCCCTCTACACTGTCCACCAAACAGTCCCAGGGCAGGTACAGCACGGGTTAGATTAAGAGTAAAGCTTCCTCTACAATGTCCCATCAAACACTCCCAGGGCAGGTACAGCACGGGTGAGCTACAGAGTAAAGCTCGCCCTCTACACTGTCCCATCAAACACTCCCAGGGCATGTCCAGCATGGGTTAGATACAGAGTAAAGCTCCCTCTACACTGTCCCATCAAACACTCCCAGGGCATGTACAGCATGGGTTAGATACAGAGTAAAGCTCCCTCTACACTGTCCCATCAAACACTCCCAGGGCAGGTACAGCACGGGTGAGGTACAGAATAAAGCTCCCTCTACACTGTCCCATCAAACACTCCCAGGGCAGGTACAGCACGGGATAGATACAGAGTAAAGCTCACTCTGCACTGCCCCACCAAACATTCCCAGGGCAGGTACAGCACAGATTAGATACAGAGTACAACTCCCTCTACACTGTCCATCAAACACTCCCAGGGCAGGGACAGCACGGATTAGATACAGAGTAAAGGTCCCTCTACAATGACCCATCAAACGCTCCCAGGGCAGGAACAGCACGGGTTAGATACAGAGCACAGCTCCCTCTACACTGTCCCATCAAACATTCCCGGGGCAGGTACAGCATGGGTGAGGTACAGAGAAAAGCTCGCCCTCTACACTGTCCCATCAAACACTCCCAGGGCAGGTACAGCACGGGTGAGGTTCAGAATCAAGCTCCCTCGACACTGTCCCATCAACACTCCCAGGGCAGGTACAGCACGGGTTAGATACAGAGTAAAGCTCCCTCTACACTGTCCCATCAAACACTCCCAGGCCAGGTACAGCACGTGTTAGATACAGAGTAAAGCTCCCTCTACACTGTCGCATCAAACACTCCCAGGGCAGGGACAGCACGGGTTAGATCCAGAGTAAAGCTCCCTCTGCACTGTCCCCTCAAACACTCCCAGGGCAGGTACAGCATGGGATAGATACAGAGTAAAGCTCCCTCTACACTGTCCACCAAACAGACCCAGGGCAGGTACAGCACGGGTTAGATACAGAGTAATGCTCCCTCTACACTGTCCCATCAAACACTCCCAGGGCAGGTACAGCACGGGTTAGATACAGAGTAAAGCTCCCTCTACACTGTCCCATCACACAATCCCAGGGCAGGTACAGCACGGTTTAGATACAGAGTAAAGCTCCCTCTACACTGTCCCATCAAACACTCTCAGGGCAGGTACAGCACGGGTTGGTACAGAGTAAAGCTCCCTCTACACAGTCCCATCAAACACTCCCAGGGCAGGTACACACGGGTTAGATACAGAGTAAAGCTCCCTCTAGACTGTCCCATCAAACACTCCCAGGGCAGGTACAGCATGGGTGAGGTACAGAGTAAAGCTCGCCCTCAACACTGTCCCATCAAACACTCCCAGGACAGGTGCAGCACGGGTGAGGTACAGAATAAAGCTCCCTCGACACTGTCCCATCAAACACTCCCAGGGCAGGTACAGCACGGGTTAGATACAGAGTAAAGATCCCTCTACACTGTCCCATCGAACACTCCCAGGGCAGATACAGCACGGGTTAGATACAGAGTAAAGCTCCCTCTACACTGTCCACCAAACAGACCCAGGGTAGGTACAGCACGGGTTAGATGCAGAGCAATGCTCCCTCTACACTGTCCCATCAAACACTCCCAGGGCAGGTACAGCACGGGTTAGATACAGAGTAAAGCTCCCTCTACACTGTCCACCATACAATCCCAGGGCAGGTACAGCACGGTGTTAGATACAGAGTAATACTTCCTCTCCATTGTCCCACCAAACACTCCCAGAGCAGGTACAGCACGGGTTAGATTCAAAGTAAAGCTCCCTCTACACTTTCCCACCAAACAGCACCATTGCAGGTACAGCACGGGTTAGATACAGAGTAAAGTTCCCTCTACACTGTCCGATCAAACAGTCCCAGGGCAGGTACAGAACGGGTTAGTTACAGAGTAAAGCTCCCTCTGCACTGTCCCATCAAACACTCCCAGGGCAGTTACAGCACGGGTGAGGTACAGAATAAAGCTCCCTCTACACTGCCCACCAAACAGACCCAGGGCAGGTACATCACGGGTTAGATACAGAGTAATGCTCCCTCTACACTGTCCCATCAAACAGTCCCAGGGCAGGTACAGCACGCATTAGATACAGAGTAAAGCTCCGTCTACACTGTCCCATCAAACACTCCCAGGGCAGGTAGAGCATGGGTGAGGTACAGAGTAAAGCTCGCCCTCTACACTGTCCCATCAAACACTGCCAGGCCAGGTACAGCACGTGATAGATACAGAGTAAAGCTCACTCTGCACTGCCCCACCAAACATTCCCAGGGCAGGTACAGCACGGGTTAGATAAAGAGTACAGCTCCCTCTACACTGTCGCATCAAACACTCCCAGGGCAGGGACAGCACGGGTTAGATACAGAGTAAAGCTCCCTCTACACTGTTCCATCAAACAGTCACAGGGCAGGTACATCACGGGTTAGATACAGAGTAAAGCTCCCTCTACACTGTCCCATCAAACAGTCCCAGGTCAGGTACAGCACGGGTTAGATACAGATTAAAGCTCCCTCTAGAGGAAAAGACTGGTGAAAACCAAAGTTGGTCCATTGCAGTCAGATACGGGGGAATATATAATGGGAAATAAGGAAATGGCAGACCAACTAAATGCATACTTTGGGTCAGTCTTTACGAAGGAAGACACAAAAAACCTCCCTGGGATATCGGGAAAAATAGGGACATTGGCAAAGGAGGAACTGACGCAAATCAATATCTCTAAGGATATGGTGTTAAGGAAGCTAAAGGGATTGAAGGCGGACAAATCCCCAGGGCCTGATAACATGCATCCTAGGGTACTGAAGGAGGTGGCCCTAGAGATAGCGGATGCACTAAGCATGATTTTTCAGAATTCATTAGACTCGGGAACAGTGCCCATGGATTGGAGGGTAGCTAACGTTACCCCACTATTCAAAAAGGGGGGTAGGGAAAAAGCAGGTAATTACAGACCTGTAAGCCTTACATCAGTTGTGGGCAAAATGCTGGAGTCCATCATTAAGGATGAAATAGCCGAGCACTTAGCAAATGGGGACAGGATAGGACAGAGTCAACATGGATTTACAAAGGGTAAATCGTGCTTGACTAATCTATTGGAATTTTTTGAGGGAGTAACTGGTAAAATAGATGGGGGAGAGCCAGTAGATGTGGTGTACCTGGACTTCCAAAAGGCCTTCGATAAGGTCCCACATAAAAGATTAGCATGGAAAATTGAAGCTCATGGGATAAAGGGGAAAGTATTGACGTGGATAGAGAACTGGCTGTCAGATAGAAAACAGAGAGTTGGAATAAACGGCTCATTTTCTGAATGGCAGGCAGTAACAAGTGGGGTACCACAGGGATCTGACCTGGGTCCCCAGCTGTTCACAATTTATATTAATGACCTGGATCAGGGAGTCGAATGCAGCATTTCCAAATTTGCAGACGACACTAAACTAGGAGGGGGGGTGGGCTCAGAGGAGGAGACCAGGAAGCTCCAGAGCGATTTGGACAGACTGGGTGATTGGGCGGATAAATGGCAGATGCACTATAATGTGGACAAGTGCGAAGTTATCCACCTTGGGTGCAGGAACGGGAGGGCAAATTATTATTTAAATGGCAATAAATTGGGAGAGGGGGAAGTACAGAGAGACCTGGGTGTTCTTGTACACCAGTCACTGAAGGCGAGCATGCAGGTGCAACAGGCGGTCAAGAAGGCAAACGGTATGCTGGCCTTCATAGCAAAAGGGTTGGAATACAGGAACAGGGATACCTTGCTGCAGCTGTACAGGGCACTGGTGAGACCACACCTCGAGTACTGTGTACAGTTTGGTCGCCTCATCTGAGGAAAGATGTTCTTGCCATGGAGGGGGTGCAGCGGCGATTCACCAGGCTGATACCAGGAATGGCGGGATTGACCTATGAGGAGAGACTATGTAGTTTAGGGATGTACACACTGGAGTTCAGAAGATTGAGAGGGGACCTCATAGAAGTGTATAAAATTCTGACAGGTCTAGACAGATTAGATGCAGAAGGAATGTTTCCCTTGGCGGGTGAGAACAGAACTAGAGGACATAATTTAAGGATAAGGGCTAAACCATTTAGGACAGAAATGAGGGGGAATTTCTTCACTCAGAGAGTGGTGAACCTGTGGAACTCATTGCCACAGAGGGCAGTGTACGCCAGCTCATTAAATATATTTAAGAGGGAATTAGATATATTTCTACAGGCAAAAGGGGTTAAGGGTTACGGAGAGAAGGCGGGGACGGGATACTGAATTGAAGGATCAGCCATGATCTCATTAAATGGCGGAGCAGGCTCGAAGGGCCGGATGGCCTACTCCTGCTCCTATCTTCTATGTATCTATGTATCTACACTGTCCACCAAAAACTCCCAGGGCAGGTACAGCACGGGTTAGATACAGAGTAAAGCTCCCTCTGCACTCTCCCATCAAACACTCCCAGGGCAGGTACAGCACAGGTTAGATACAGAGTAAAGCACCCTCTAAACTTTCCCACCAAACAGCACCATTGCAGGCACAGCACGGGATAGATACAGTGAAAAGCTGCTTCTACACTGTCCCATCAAACACTCCCAGGGCAGGTAAAACACGGGTTAGATTAAGAGTAAAGCTCTCTCTACACTGTCCCATCAAACACTCCCAGGGCAGGTACAGCACGGGTGTGGTACAGAATAAAGCTACCTCTGCACTGTCCCATCAAACACTCCAAGGGCAGGTACAGCACGGGTGAGCTACAGAGTAAAGCTCGTCCTCTGCACTGTCCCATCAAACACTCCCAGGGCAGGTACAGCATGGGTTAGATACAGAGTAAAGCTCCCTCTGAACTGTCCGATCAAACACTCCCAGGGCAGGGACAGCACGGGTGAGGTACAGAATAAAGCTCCCTCTACACTGTCCCATCAAACACTCCCAGGGCAGGTACAGCACGGGTTAGAGACAGAGTAAAGCTCCTTCTACACTGTCCCATCACACACTCCCAGGGCAGGTACAGCACGGTTTAGATACAGAGTAAAGCTCACTCTCACTGCCCCACCAAACATTCCCAGGGCAGGTACAGCACGGGTTAGATACAGAGTAAAGCTCCCTCTACACTGTCCCATCAAACACTCCCAGGGCAGCTACAGCACGGGTTAGATACAGAGTAAAGCTCCCTCTGCACTGTCCCATCAAACACTCCCAGGGCAGGTACAGCACGGGTTAGATACAGAGGAAAGCTCCCTCTACACTGTCCCATCAAACAGTCCCAGGGCAGGTACAGCACGGGTGAGGTACAGAGTAAAGCTCCCTCCAATTTGGTTCATCAACACAACTAACTCAGGTGTAGCACGACATGAATCTGTCATTCATGACTTATGAAATAATACTGAGTGGCCTGCGAGTGGCGCTGTCCAAGGAGAGTATAAATACTCGGGCACGGGCCCAGCTTGCGCGGGACATTCTTAACCGGAACTAGTGAAGGACACAGCTCGATCTCCATGTTGTAAAACAGTTGATTAAAGCTTTGTTTAACGATTAGACAAGGTGCCTTGTAGTTATCTTACATCACATCATGTGTTCAATGCAGCGTACAGCTCCCTTGACACTGCCCAATGAAGTACAACCAGCTCAGGTACAGCACGGGGTCAATACAGAATAAAGAGCCCTCTACATGTAAATGTCAAACACTCCCGGGTGAGGTACAGGCAAGGTTTATCTCAGAGTTAAGCTCCGCTCAAATTGTTGCATCAAAGGCCGAGCCTGACGGCAGATGTTGAACAGCTCCCAGTATCTAGTTCGACTCTCACCTCGGCAATATCCTGGACTGATGGGATTCTCAGTAAAGTTCCTCCCCTTTCCAATCATTGTTGAAGCTTCCCGTTTTATCCCATCTCCGACACTGGGGATCTTGCTCCCACCGGATCTGCTCTGTGAACCCAGCGACATTTCTGTAGTCCCAGTGAGTGTGGCGATGATTTGACTTCTCTCTCTTCACCTTCCTGAGATATTGCTGAATCCCAGAGACTGTCAATAGAAAAATGAGACTTTTTAATCCCAGAATCTCTACCTGTAATACAGCGGGACTGTTTTTCTGTCTGTGATTGTATCTATTATGAAGATATTTGCAATTAATGAATGTTTGAATTACTGTAGATAATATTAAATAGTTGTTTTCTGTTCTTTGCCCTGTTTATCGGGAGCTACACACTCCCAGTGTCAGCTGTCACTCCAGCTCCTCCCACACTGACATCCCACTGATGGGCCGTAATTAGGGGCGGGCCCTGACTCCAGGTGACATCACAAAGGAACCGGGAGCCAATCACACAGCAGCCTGGAACAATGTCACAAAGTAGCCGTAGCCCCTCCCACTCGCGGGGCAGGTACAATACAGAGCTCTCTCTGCATTACTCCGACAGTGTCCCCCCACTTTATACCCAGTGTCAGCATCGAGCACTCCCAGGGCAGGTACAATACAGAGCTCCCTCTACATTACCCTGACAGTGTACCCCCACTTTATACCCAGTTTCAGCATCGAGTGCTCCCAGGGCAGGTACAATACAGAGCTCCCTCTACATTACTCCGACAGTGTCCCCCCACTTTATACCCAGTGTCAGCTTCGAGTGCTCCCAGGGGAGGTACAATACAGAGCTCCCTCTACATTACCCTGACAGTGTACCCCCACTTTATACCCAGTGTCAGCATCGAGTGCTCCCAGGGGAGGTACAATACAGAGCTCCCTCTACATTACCCTGACAGTGTACCCCCACTTTATACCCAGTGTCAGCCTCGAGCGCTCCCGGGGCAGGTACAATAAAGAGCTCCATCTATATTACCCTGACATTAACATTATTACTACCTCCCTCTCCCCGCTCCGTACCAATTCTGTTCCTGACTGTGCTCCAGCTCGTGTTCCCCCAGCTGCAGTTTCTCTTCTGTCTGTTGCAGGTATTCCTGGGCCCACTTCGCTGGGCAGGACACAGCAGGTTCTGCGGGGGGACAGGAAGTGTCAGAGGTCAAACACCATTTAAAGTTATACACCCACAGGCCGCTGTAATCACCCTCAGGACCTTTCCCACAATGTCCAGTGTCAGTGACGCTGTATCCACAATGCCCAGTGTCAGTCCCCTGTTCCCACAATGCCCAGGGTCAGTGACGCTGTATCCACAATGCCCAAGGGCAGTGACCCTGTACCCACAATGCCCAGGGGCAGTGACCCTTTACCGACAATGTCCAGGGTCATTGAGCTTACCCACAATGCCCTGTGTGAATCCCCTGTTCCCACAATGCCCAGGGTCAGTGACGCTGTATCCACAATGCCCAAGGGCAGTGACCCTGTACCCACAATGCCCAGGGGCATTGACCATTTACCGACAATGTCCAGTGTCATTGAGCTTACCCACAATGCCCAGTGTGAATCCCCTGTTTCCACAATGCCCAGGGTCAGTGACGCTGTATCCACAATGCCCAAGGGCAGTGACCCTGTACCCACAATGCCCAGGGGCATTGACCATTTACCGACAATGTCCAGGGTCATTGAGCTTACCCACAATGCCCAGTGTCAGTCCCCTGTTCCCACAATGCCCAGGGTCAGTGACGCTGTATCCACAATGCCCAAGGGCAGTGACCCTGTACCCACAATGCCCAGGGGCATTGACCATTTACCGACAATGTCCAGGGTCATTGAGCTTACCCAAAATGCCCAGTGTCAGACCCCTGTACCGACAATGCCCAGTGTCAGTGATCTCTTCGCACAATGCCCAGAGTCAGTGACATTCTACTCACTATTCCTGAGGGTCAGTTACCTTACCCACAATACCCAAGGTCATGACCCGTTCCCACAAGGCCCAGGGTCAGTGACCCAGTACCCACAAGATCCAGGATCAGTGATCTGTACCCACAATGCCCAGGATCAGTCACCCAGTACCCACAAGGCCCAGGGTCAGTGATCTGTATCCACAATGCCGGGAGTTCAGTGACCCACAAACAGAACCAACTCAGATACAGCATGTATTCAATGCAGCATACAGTTCCCCTGTCACTGCCCAATGAAGCACAACCAGCTCAGGTACAGCATGGGGTGAATAAAGATCCCACTACCTGTAAGTGTCAAACACTCCCAGGTGAGGTACGGGCAATGTTTATCTCTGAGTTAAGCTCCGCTCAACTTGCCGCTTGAGGTGAGCCTGACAACAGATGTTGAACAGCTCCCAGTATCTGGTTAGATTCGCACCTCGGAAAATTCCTGGACTGATGGAATTCTCAGTAAAGTTCCTCCCCTTTCCAATCATTGTTGAAGCTTCCCGTTTTTTCCCATCTCTGACACTGGGGGTCTCGATCCCACCAGTCTTGCTCTGTGAAGCCAGCGACATTTCTCTAGTCCCAGTCAGTGAGGCGATGATTCGACTTCTCTCTCTCCACCTTCCTGAGATATTGCTCACTCCCAGAGACTGTCAATAGAAACATGATTCATATTATTCCCAGAATCTATACCTGGAGTACAGTTTTTGTGACTGTGATTGTAACTAATTTGAATAAATTTGCAATTAATGACTGTGTACAAATTACTTACTTTAATATCAAATTGTTCTATTCTGTTCTTTGTCCTGTTTATCGGGAGCTGCACACTGCCAGTGTCAGCTGTCACTCCAGCTCCTCCCACACTGACATCCCACTGATGTGCCGTAACCAGGGGCGGGGCCCTGACTCCAGGTGACATCACAAAGGAACCGGGAGCCAATCACATGGCAGCCTGGAACAATGTCACAAAGTGGCCATCGTCCCTCCCACTACCGGAGCAGGTATAATACAGAGCTCCCTCTACATTACCCTGAGAGTGTCCCCCCACTTTATACCCAGTGTCAGCATCCAGCACTCCCATTACAGGTACAATACAGAGCTCCCTCTACACTACCCTGACAGTGTCCCCCCCTACTTAATACCCAGTGTCAGCATCCAGCACTCCCAGGGCAGGTACAATACAGAGCTCCCTCTACATTACCCTGACAATGTCCCCCCACTTTATACCCACTGTCAGCATCGAGCACTCCCAGGGCAGGTACAATACAGAGCTCCCTCTACATTACCCTGACAGTGTACCCCCACTTTATACCCAGTGTCAGCATCCAGCACTTCCAGGGCAGGTATAATACAGAGCTCCCTCTACACGACCCTGATAGTGTCCCCCCACTTTATCCAAATGTCAGCATCCAGCACTCCCAGGGCAGGTATAATACAGAGCTCCCTCTACATTACCCTGACAGTGTCCCCCCACTTTATCCAAATGTCAGCATCCAGCACTCCCAGGGCAGGTATAACACAGAGCTCCCTCTACATTACCCTGACAGTGTCCCCCCACTTTATACCCAGTGTCAGCATCGTGCACTCCCAGGGCAGGTACAGTACAGAGCTCCCTCTACATTACCCTGACATTACCACTGTTACTCCCTCCCGCTCCATTCCATTTCTGTTCCTCACTCTGCTCCAGCTCGGGTTCCCCAGCTACAGTTCCTCTGCCGTTTGTTCCAGGTATTCCAGTGTCCACTTTGCTGGACAGGCCACAGAGGGGTCTAAGGGTAGAGGAAGGTTCAGAAGTCAAACACCATTTAAAGTGAAACAGTCAGAGCGGCCGTAATCACCCTCAGGACCTTAACCACAATGCCCAGGGTCAGTGACTCTTTACCAACAATGCCATGGGGCAGTGACCCTGTACCAACAATGCCCGGGGTCAGTGTCCCTGTACCAACAATGCCCGGGGTCAGTGAACCTATACCCACAATGCCCGGGTTCAGTGAACCTATACCCACAATGCCCGGGGTCAGTGTCCCTGTACCCACAATGCCCGGGGTCAGTGAACCTATACCCACAATGCCCAGGGTCAGTGTCCCTGTACCCACAATGCCCGGGGTCAGTGACCCTGTACCCACAATGCCATGGGGCAGTGTCCCTGTACCCACAATGCCCGGGGTCAGTGTCCCTGTACCCACAATGCCATGGGGCAGTGGCCCTGTACCCACAATGCCCGGGGTCAGTGTCCCTGTACCCACAATGCCCGGGGTCAGTGAACCTATACCCACAATGCCCGTGGTCAGTGACCCTGTACCCACAATGCCATGGGGCAGTGGCCCTGTACCCACAATGCCCGGGGTCAGTGACTCTGTACCCACATTGCCCGGGGTCAGTGTCCCTGTACCCACAATGCCCGGGGTCAGTGAACCTATACCCACAATGCCCGGGGTCAGTGACCCTGTACCCACAATGCCCGGCGCCAGTGACCCTGTACCCACAATGCCCGGGGTCAGTGACCCTGTACCCACAATGCCCGGGGTCAGTGTCTCTGTACCCACAAAGCCCGTGGTCAGTCACACACATACACGGAAAGGCCCAGGCTCCATCCCCGGACTGTGCTGAGTTGTTTCCCTGCTCTACCCTCTACTCCCAGGGGTGATCTTACCTTGCTGTGGAGCGTGGCGAAGTCTCGAGTTCTCAATCTGCTGCATCTCCGCCAGCAGGTCGTCCATTTTGAATGTGTGAGGTGCCCGGGGCAGCAGCGGCCCATTCTGCTCAGTCACAAACTCCGAAACTAACTGCGAGAGAGAGAGGCGGCAATTAGACCCACATAATGATATGTGCCCCAATCCTGAAATGTCCCCACCCGGAGTGGGTACTGAGAGCCCCACACACTCAGAGCAGGAAAGGCCAAGGCTCCATCCCCGGCCTGTGCTGAGTTACCCTGATCCTCGCCTGGTGTGGTACTGAGAGCCCCCACACACTCAGAGCAGGAAAGGCCCAGGCTTCATCCCCGGCCTGTGCTGAGTTACCCTGACCCTCACACGGTGAATGGAGCCTGGATTACAGGCTGACACGATAACTGTGTTTGTCCTCCTCACCTACTCCTCTGTAGCAGATCCCGGTGGCTTGGAGACCTGCAATAAAGCCTGGACTGCTTTGGCTGAATGGCCTGTTTCAGTGCCGTATATCCTATGTAAAGAGACTTTTTATAATTCTGAGGGAGAGAGGGAGAGGGACCGATGGAGAGAGCGGGAGAGAGGAGATGGGGAGACATAAATATTATAGTTACAGTCATATATTTGCATTATTGATTGATACTATTTATTATGCATTCGTAACAGATCTTTAATTGGCATATAATTGGCAAATGAAATTCAACACAGGTAAATGTGAGGTATTTCATTTTGGTAAGAAAAATAAAGAGGCCATATATCACTTGGAAACCAAAAATTTAAATGGGGTGGAGATCTCGGAGTACAAATACACACCGCACTGAAAATAGCGACACAGATTAACGAGGCCATAAAAAAGCAAACCAAGCCTGTGGGTTTATTCCGAGGGGGATCGAATTGAAAAGTAGTGAAGTTCTGCTAAACCTGTATCAAACTTTGGTTAGACCTCACTTGGAGTACTGCATACAGTTCTGGTCACCAGATTATAAAAAGGATAGAGAGAGGCTGGAGAGGGTGCAGAGCAGATTTACAAGGATAATATAGGAAATGCGAGGGTACCTCTATCAGGAAAGGATGAACAGGCTTTTCTCTTGAAAAGAGAAGGCTGAGGGGTAACCTAACAAAGATCTTTAAAATAATGAAAGGTTTTGAAAGAGAAGATACAGAGAGAGTGTTTCCACTTGTGGGGAAGAGCAAGATTAGAGGCCATCATTATACGATAGTCACCAAGAAAACAAATAGGGAATTCAGAAGAAACTTCTTCACCCAGAGAGTGGTGAGAATGTGGAACTCACTTCCACAGGGAGTGGTTGAAGCGAACAGTATTGATGCATTTAAGGGGAGGCCAGATAAGCATATGAGGGAAAAGGCAATAGAGGGTTACTCTAATAGAGTTAGATGAGGAAAGACGGGAGGAGGCTCGAGTGGAGCATAAACCCCGGCAGGGACTGGTTGGGCCGAATGGCCTCTTGCCGTGCCGTATATCCTAAGTAATTCCAGCTGCTGCAGCGACCCCTCTGGCAGGAGTGGGAACTACAGCTTGACATGTTTACATAGGATCTCCCATTGGGAAGCCCAGAGGCGGGAATTTCCACCGGAGCGGAGGGGAGGGGGTGTTCCAGGCCCCCAAATCTCTTCTCCCTCCCTGGGTTTTCTGGCCTTCTCTCCCCGATTCACCATCCTCTTCCTCCTCCAGATGGAGGCTTGATGCCTAGTCCCGGGCAGGGCCGGGGTGGGGATTGGGAACATTAGCTGCCGGTGTGACCACCTGTTCTGGGCTCTGGGCTGAGGTGGACCCTCCTCTTGCTCCGCCTGCCCAATCCCGGGGCTTTGCCGCCGCTTCAGGCGCTGAGTCTCGTCCCCCTGCCCCGCCCACTGAAGGGGCCGCTGACCAATCGCAGCCGCCCGTTGCTTGACCGACAGCCGCCCCAACCAATAGCTAGTGCCGCTCTGGGGGATCCGCCGACGCTCGACGATGGACAGCTCGCCAACCAATCAAACGGTCGCTCCAGCACCTGAGCCTCTCAGCTCCCGCCTCCCCGGCCACACGCTGATGGACATTTGAGTGAACCAATCACTGGGTGGCGCCGCTGCGCTTCCACCAATCGGAGTGCAGCCTTTGTCCTCAATCCCCGCCCAGCAGCGTTACGTTATTACCCGCCCAGCGTGATTACATCTTCCGCTTCAGCGGCGAGTTTGCGCTTTGGAATCAAGGAGAGACCTTAAAGCGGAGACGCATCCCGCTATTTATGGTTGTGCAACTATAATTCACTGCGGTCACTTAAAGCGCGAACCGGTGTCTCTGTTACTGCACCCACTTTACAATTGTACCATTTCGTTAATATACATAACCTATTTCCCCAATACTGACCCATTACTGATATAAGAGGCATTTATACTATCAATACTCTCTCTCCAACACTCAGTGCTCATTATGACTGACAGGATTGAAGGTGCAGAAACTGGACCGGGTAGTGAGAGACCGGAGTCAGGTTTAGACCCAGACCGGGCAGTGAGGGACTGGAGTCAGGTGTAGGCACAGACCGGGCAGTGAGGGACCGGAGTCAGGTGTAGACCCAGACTGGGCAGTGAGGGACTGGAGTCAGGTGTTGGCCCAGACCGGGTAGTGAGGGACTGGAGTCAGGTGTAGGCACAGACCGGGCAGTGAGGGACCGGAGTCAGGTGTAGACCCAGACTGGGCAGTGAGGGACCGGAGTCAGGTGTAGGCACAGACCGGGCAGTGAGGGACTGGAGTCAGGTGTTGGCCCAGACCGGGTAGTGAGGGACTGGAGTCAGGTGATGGCCCAGACCAGATATCATGGGACTGGATTCAGGTGCAGGCCAGACCGGGTAGTGAGGGACTGGAGTCGGGTGTAGACCCAGACCGGGTAGTGAGGGACTGGAGGCAGGTGTAGGCCCAGTCGGGGTAGTGAGGGACTGGAGTGATGTGCAGACCCAGACCGGGTAGTGAGGGACTGGAGCCAGGTGTATACCCAGAATGGGTATTGAGGGACTGGAGTCAGGTGTAGGCCCAGACCGGGTAGTGAGGGACTGAAGTCAGGTTTAGTGCCAGACCGGATAGTGAGAGACTGGAGTCAGGTGCATGCCCAGACCAGGTAGTGAGGGACTGGAGTCAGGTGTAGGCCCAGACCGGGTAGTGAGGGTCTGGAGTCAGGTGTAGGCCCAGATCGGGAATTGTGGGACCAGAGTCAGGTGTGGGCCCAGACCAGGCAGTGAGGGACTGGAATCAGGTGAATACCCAGACCGGGTAGAGAGGGACTGGAGTCAGGTGTCGGCCCAGACAGGGTAGTGAGGGACTGGAGTCAGGTGTATACCCAGACCGGGTAGTGAGGGACTGGAGTCAGGTGATGGCCCAGACCAGATATCGTGGGACTGGATTCAGGTGCAGGCCAGACCGGGTAGTGAGGGACTGGAGTCGGGTGTAGACCCAGACCGGGTAGTGAGGGACTGGAGTCAGGTGTAGGCCCAGACCGGGTATCGAGGGACTGGAGGCAGGGGTAGGCCCAGACGGGGTAGTGAGGGACTGGAGTGATGTGTAGACCCAGACCGGGTAGTGAGGGACTGGAGCCAGGTGTATACCCAGAATGGGTATTGAGGGACTGGAGTCAGGTGTATGCCCAGACAGGATATCGTGGGGATGGAGTCAAGTGCAGGCCAGATGGGGTAGTGAGGGACTGGAGTGAGGTGCAGGCCCAGACTGGGTAGTGAGGGACTGGAGTCAGGTGTAGGCCGAGAACCGGGTAGTGAGGGACTGGAGTCAGGTGTCGGCCCAGACCGGGTAGTGAGGGACCGGGGTCAGGTGTAGGCCGAGACCGGATAGTGAGGGACTGAAGTCAGGTTTAGTGCCAGACCGGATAGTGAGGGACTGGAGTCAGGTGTAGGCCCAGACCGGGTAGTGAGGGTCTGGAGTCAGGTGTAGGCCCAGATCGGGAATTGTGGGACCAGAGTCAGGTGTGGGCCCAGACCAGGCAGTGAATGACTGGAATCAGGTGAATACCCAGACCGGGTAGTGAGGGACTGGAGTCAGGTGTAGGCCCAGACAGGGTAGTGAGGGACTGGAGTCGTGTGGAGGCCCAGACCGGGTAGTGAGGGACAGGAGTCAGGTGTATACACAGACCGGGTAGTGAGGGACTGGAGTCGGGAGTAGTCCCAGACCAGGTAGTGAGGGACTGGAGTCAGGTGTAGGCCCAGAACGGGTAGTGAGGGACTGGATTCAGGAGTAGGCCCAGGCCGGGTAGTGAGGGACTGGAGTCAGGTGTATACCCAGACCAGGTAGTGAGGGACTGGAGTCGGGTGTAGGCCCAGACAAGGTAGTGAGGGACTGGAGTCAGGTGTAGGCCCAGAACGGGTAGTGAGGGACTGGAGTCAGGTGTAGGCCCAGAACGGGTAGTGAGGGACCGGAGTCAGGTGTAGTCCCAGACAGGGTAGTGAGGGACCAATGTCAGGTGTAGGCCCAGACCGGGTAGTGAGGGACTGGAGTCAGGTGTAGACTTAGACCGTGTAGTGAGGGACTGGAGTTAGCTTTATACCCAGACCGGAGAGTGAGGGACTGGAGTCAGGTGCAGGCCCAGACCAGCTAGTGAGGGACTGGAGTCAGCTGTATACCCAGACCGGGTAAGTGAGGGACTGGAGTCAGGTGTAGGCACAGACCAGGTAGTGAGGGACTCGAGTAAGGTGTAGGGCCAGATCGGGTAGTGAGGGACTGGAGTCGGGTGTAGGCCCAGACCGGGTAGTGAGGGACTGGAGTCAGGTGTATACCCAGACCGGGTAGTGAGGGGATGGAGTCAGGTTTAGGCCCAGACCGGGTAGTGAGAGACTGGAGTCAGGTGTAGGCCCAGACCGGATAGTGAGGGACTAGAGTGAGGAATAGACCAAGACCGGGTAGTGAGGAGCTGGAGTCAGGTGTATACCCAGAACGGGTAGTGAGGGACTGGCGTCATTTGTAGGTCCAGACCGGCTAGTGAGGGACTGGAGTCGGGTGTAGGCCCAGACCGGGTAGTGAGAGACTGGAGTCAGGTGTAGGCCCAGACCGGGTAGTGAGGGACCGGAGTCAGGTGTAGGCCCAGGCCGGGTAGTGAGGGACTGGAGTCAGGTGTATACCCAGAACGGGTATTGAGGGACCGGAGTCAGGTGTAGGCCCAGGCCGGGTAGTGAGGGACTGGAGTCAGGTGTAGGCCCAGACCGGGCAGTGAGGGACTGGAGTCAGGTGTAGGCCCAGACCAGATATCGTGGGACTGGAGTCAGGTGCCAGCACAGTCCAGGTAGTGAGGGACTGGAGTCAGGTGTAGGCCCAGACCGGGTAGTGAGGGACTGGAGTCAGGTGCAGGCCCAGATAGGGTATCGTGGGGCTGAAGTCAGGTGCCGGCACAGTCCAGGTAGTGAGGCACTGGAGTCAGGTGTGGGCCCAGACCGGGTATCGAGGGACTGGAGTCAGGTGCCGGCACAGTCCAGGTAGTGAGGGACTGGAGTCAGGTGTGGGCCCAGACCGGGTAGTGAGGGACTGGAGTCAGGTGTAGGCCCAGACCGGGTATCGAGGGACTGGAGTCAGGTGCCTGCACAGTCCAGGTAGTGAGGGACTGGAGTCAGGTGTGGGCCCAGACCGGGTAGTGAGGGACTGGAGTCAGGTGTAGGCCCAGACAGGGTATAGTGGGGCTGAAGTCAGGTGCAGGGCAGACGGGGTAGTGAGGGACTGGAGTGAGGTGCAGGCCCTGACCGGGTAGAGAGGGACCGGAGTCAGGTGTAGGCCCAGCCGGGTAGTGAGGGACTGGAGTCAGGTGTAGGTCCAGACCGTGTAGTGAGGGACTGGAGTCAGGTGTAGGCCCAGGCCGGGTAGTGAGGGACTGGAGTCAGGTCTAGGCCCAGACCGGGTAGTGAGGGACTGGAGTCAGGTGTATACCCAGACCGGGTAGTGAGGGACTGGAGTCAGGTGTATAACCAGACCGGGTAGTGAGGGACAGGAGTCAGGTGTATAACCAGACCGGGTAGTGAGGGACTGGAGTCAGGTGTAGATGCAGACCGGGTCGTGAGGGACTGGAGTCAGGTGTAGGCCCAGACCGGGTAGTGAGGGACTGGAGTCAGGCGTAGGGCCAGACCAGGTAGTGAGGGACTGGAGTCAAGGCGTAGGGCCAGACCAGTTAGTGAGGGACTGGAGTCAGGTGTATGCCCAGATTGGGTAGTGAGGGACTGGAGTCAGGTGTAGGCCCAGACCGGGTAGTGAGGGACTGGAGTCAGGTGTATGCCCAGATTGGGTCGTGAGGGACTGGAGTCAGGTGTAGGCCCAGACCGGGTAGTGAGGGACTGGAGACAGGTGTATACCCAGACCGGGTAGTGAGGGACTGGTGTCAGGTGTATACCCAGACCGGAGAGTGATGGACTGGAGTCAGGTGCAGGCCCAGACCAGCTAGTAAGGGACTGGAGTCCGGTGTATACCCAGACCGCGTAGTGAGGGACTGGAGGCAGGTATAGGGCCATACCACGTATAGAGGGACTGGAGTCAGGTGTAGGCCCCGACGGGGTAGTGAGGGACTGGAGTCAGCTGTATACCCAGACCGGATAGTGAGGGACTGAAGTCAGGTTTAGTGCCAGACCGGATAGTGAGAGACTGGAGTCAGGTGCATGCCCAGGCTAGGTAGTGAGGGACTGGAGTCAGGTGTAGGCCCAGACCGGGTAGTGAGGGACTGGAGTGAGGTTTAGGCCCAGATCGGGTATTGAGGGACCAGAGTCAGGTGTGGGCCCAGACCGGGTAGTGAGGGGCTGGAGTCAGGTGTAGACCCAGACCGGGTAGTGAGGGACTGGAGTCAGGTGTCGGACCAAACCAGGTATTGACGGACCGGAGTCACGTGTAGGCCCAGACCGGGTAGTGAGGGACTGGAGTCAGGTGTAGGCCCACACCGGGTAGTGAGGGACTGGATCCAGGTTTAGGCCCAGACTGGGTAGTGAGGGACTGGAGTCAGTTGTAGGCCCAGACCTGGTAGTGAGGGACTGGAGTCAGGTGTATGCCCAGACCGGTTATTGAGGGACCAGAGTCAGTTGTGGGCCCAGACCAGGCAGTGAGGGACTGGAGTCCGGTGCAGGCCCAGACCGGGTAGTGAGGGACTGGAGTCAGGTGTTGGCCCAGAACGGGTAGTGAGGGACTGGAGTCAGGTGTTGGCCCAGAATGGGTAGTGAGGGACTGGAGTCAGGTGTAGGCCCAGACAGGGTAGTGAGGGACCGGAGTCAGGTGTAGGCCCAGACCGGGTAGTGAGGGACTGGAGTCAGGTGTAGGCTCAGACCGGGTAGTGAGGGACTGGAGTCAGGTGTAGGCCCAGACCGGGTAGTGAGGGACTGGAGTCAGCTATATACCCAGACCGGGTAAGTGAGGGACTGGAGTCAGGTTTAGTGCCAGACCGGGTATAGAGGGACTGGAGTCAGGTGTAGGCCCCTGACCGGGTAGTGAGGGACTGAAGTCAGGTGTAGGCCCAGACCGGGTAGTGAGGGACTGGAGTCAGGTGACGGCCCAGACCAGATATCGTGGGACTGGAGTCAGGTGCAGGCCAGACCGGGTAGTGAGGGACTGTAGTCGGGTGTAGACCCTGAACGGGTAGTGAGGGACTGGAGTCAGGTGTAGGCCCAGACAGGGTATCGAGGGACTGGAGTCAGGTGCCGGCACAGTCCAGGTATTGAGGGACTGGAGTGAGATGTAGACCCTGACCGGGTAGTGAGGGACTGGAGCCAGGTGTATACCCAGAACGGGTATTGAGGGACTGGAGTCCGGTTTAGGCCCAGACAGGGTATCGTGGGGCTGGAGTCAGGTGCAGGCCAGACGGAGTAGTGAGGGACTGGAGTGAGTTGCAGGCCCAGACCGGGTAGTGAGGGACCGGACTCAGGTATAGGCCGAGACCAAGTAGTGAGGGACTGGAGTCAGGTGTAGGCCCAGCCGGGTAGTGAGGGACTGAAGTCAGGTGTATGCCCTGACCGGGTAGTGAGGGACCGGAGTCAGGTGTAGGCCGAGACCAGCTAGTGAGGGACTCGAGTAAGGTGTAGGGCCAGATCAGGTAGTGAGGGACTGGAGTCAGGTGCAGGTCCAGACCGGGTAGTGAGGGACTGGAGTCGGGTGTAGGCCCAGACGGGTAGTGAGGGACTGGAGTCAGGAGTATACCCAGACCGGGTATTGAGGGGATGGAGTCAGGTGTAGGCCCAGACCGGGTAGTGAGGGACTGGAGTCAGGTGTAGGCCCAGACCGGATAGTGAGGGACTAGAGTGCAGGTGTAGACCAAGACCGGGTAGTGAGGAGCTGGAGTCAGGTGTATACCCAGACCGGGTAGTGAGGGACTGGAGTCGGGTGTAGGCCCAGACCGGGTAGTGAGGGACTGGAGTCAGGTGTAGGCACAGAACGGGTAGTGAGGGACTGGAGTCAGGTGTAGGCCCAGACCGGGTAGTGAGGGACTGGAGTCAGGTGTAGGCCCAGACAGGGTAGTGAGGGACTGGAGTCAGGTGCCGGCACAGTCCAGGTATTGAGGGACTGGAGTGAGGTGTAGACCCTGACCGGGTAGTGAGGGACTGGAGCCAGGTGTATACCCAGAACGGGTAGTGAGGGACTGGAGTCCGGTTTAGGCCCAGACAGGGTATCGTGGGGCTGGAGTCAGGTGCAGGCCAGACGGAGTAGTGAGGGACAGGAGTGAGTTGCAGGTCCAGACCGGGTAGTGAGGGACCAGAGTCACGTGTAGGCCCAGGCCAGGTAGTGAGGGACTGGAGTCAGGTGTAGGCCCAGCCGGGTAGTGAGGGACTGAAGTCAGGTGTATGCCCAGACCGGGTAGTGAGGGACCGGAGTCAGGTGTAGGCCGAGACCAGCTAGTGAGGGACTCGAGTAAGGTGTAGGGCCAGATCGGGTAGTGAGGGACTGGAGTCAGGTGCAGGTCCAGACCGGGTAGTGAGGGACTGGAGTCGGGTGTAGGCCCAGACCGGGTAGTGAGGGACTGGAGTCAGGAGTATACCCAGACCGGGTATTGAGGGGATGGAGTCAGGTGTAGGCCCAGACCGGGTAGTGAGAGGACTGGAGTCAGGTGTAGGCCCAGACCGGATAGTGAGGGACTAGAGTGAGGAATAGACCAAGACCGGGTAGTGAGGAGCTGGAGTCAGGTGTATACCCAGACCGGGTAGTGAGGGACTGGAGTCGGGTGTAGGCCCAGACCGGGTAGTGAGGGACTGGAATCAGGTGTAGGCACAGACCGGGTAGTGAGGGACTGGAGTCAGGTGTAGGCCCAGACCGGGTAGTGAGGGACTGGAGTCAGGTGTAGGCCCAGACCGGGTAGTGAGGGACTTCAATCAGGTGTATACCCAGAACGGGTAGTGAGGGACTGGCGTCAGGTGTAGGTCCAGACCGGGTAGTGAGGGACTGGAGTCGGGTGTAGGCCCAGACCGGGTAGTGAGGGACTGGAGTCAGGTGTAGGCCCAGACCGGGTAGTGAGGGACTGTAGTCAGGTGTAGGCCCATACCGCGTATAGAGGGACTGGAGTCAGGTGTAGGCCCCGACGGGGTAGTGAGGGACTGGAGTCAGCTGTATACGCAGACCGGGTAGTGAGGGACTGGAGTCGGGTGTAGGCCCAGACTGGGTAGTGAGGGACTGGAGTCAGGAGTATACCCAGACCGGGTAGTGAGGGGCTGGAGAGAGGTGTAGGACCAGACCGGGTATAGAGGGACTGGAGTCAGGTGTAGGCCCAGACCGGGTAGTGAGGGACTAGAGTGAGGAATAGACCAAGACCGGGCAGTGAGGGACTGGAGTCAGGTGTATACCCAGAACGGGTATTGAGGGACTGGAGTCAGGTGTAGGCCCAGACCGGGCAGTGAGGGACTGGAGTCAGGTGTAGGCCCAGACCGGGCAGTGAGGGACTGGAGTCAGGTGTAGGCCCAGACCGGGTAGTGAGGGACTGGAGTCAGGTGATGGCCCAGACCAGATATCGTGGGACTGGAGTCAGGTGCCGGCACAGTCCAGGTAGTGAGGGACTGGAGTCAGGTGTGGGCCCAGACCGGGTAGTGAGGGACTGGAGTCAGGTGTGGGCCCAGACCGGGAATCGAGGGACTGGAGTCAGGTGCCGGCACAGTCTAGGTAGTGAGGGACTGGAGTCAGGTGTGGGCCCAGACCGGGTAGTGAGGGACTGGAGTCAGGTGTAGGCCCAGACCGGGTATCGAGGGACTGGAGTCAGGTGCCGGCACAGTCCAGGTAGTGAGGGACTGGAGTCAGGTGTGGGCCCAGACCGGGTAGTGAGGGACTGGAGTCAGGTGTAGGCCCAGACAGGGTATAGTGGGGCTGAAGTCAGGTGCAGGGCAGACGGGGTAGTGAGGGACTGGAGTGAGGTGCAGGCCCTGACCGGGTAGAGAGGGACCGGAGTCAGGTGTAGGCCCAGCAGGGTAGTGAGGGACTGGAGTCAGGTGTAGGCACAGACCGGGTAGTGAGGGACTGGAGTCAGGTGTAGGCCCAGGCCGGGTAGTGAGGGACTGGAGTCAGGTCTAGGCCCAGACCGGGTAGTGAGGGACTGGAGTCAGGTGTATACCCAGACCGCGTAGTGAGGGACTGGAGTCAGGTGTATAACCAGACCGGGTAGTGAGGGACTGGAGTCAGGTGTATAACCAGACCGGGTAGTGAGGGACTGGAGTCAGGTGTAGACCCAGACCGGGTAGTGAGGGACTGGAGTCAGGTGTAGGCCCAGACCGGGTAGTGAGGGACTGGAGTCAGGCGTAGGGCCAGACCAGGTAGTGAGGGACTGGAGTCAGGCGTAGGGCCAGACCAGGTAGTGAGGGACTGGAGTCAGGTGTATGCCCAGATTGGGTAGTGAGGGACTGGAGTCAGGTGTAGGCCCAGACCGGGTAGTGAGGGACTGGAGTCAGGTGTATGCCCAGATTGGGTAGTGAGGGACTGGAGTCAGGTGTAGGCCCAGACCGGGTAGTGAGGGACTGGAATCAGGTGTATACCCAGACCGGGTAGTGAGGGACTGGAGTCCTGTGGAGGCCCAGACCGAGTCGTGCGGGACCAGAGTCAGGTGTAGGCCCAGACCAGCTAGTGAGGGACTGGAGACAGGTGTAGGCCCAGACCAGGTAGTGAGGGACTGGTGTCAGGTGTATACCCAGACCGGAGAGTGAGGGACTGGAGTCAGGTGCAGGCCCAGACCAGCTAGTAAGGGACTGGAGTCCGGTGTATACCCAGACCGGGTAGTGAGGGACTGGAGGCAGGTGTAGGGCCATACCACGTATAGAGGGACTGGAGTCAGGTGTAGGCCCCGACGGGGTAGTGAGGGACTGGAGTCAGCTGTATACCCAGACCGGATAGTGAGGGACTGAAGTCAGGTTTAGTGCCAGACCGGATAGTGAGAGACTGGAGTCAGGTGCATGCCCAGACCAGGTAGTGAGGGACTGGAGTCAGGTGTAGGCCCAGACCGGGTAGTGAGGGACTGGAGTGAGGTTTAGGCCCAGATCGGGTATTGTGGGACCAGAGTCAGGTGTGGGCCCAGACCGGGTAGTGAGGGACTGGAGTCAGGTGTAGGCCCAGACCGGGTAGTGAGGGACTGGAGTCAGGTGTAGGACCAAACCAGGTATTGACGGACCGGAGTCACGTGTAGGCCCAGACCGGGTAGTGAGGGACTGGCGTCAGGTGTAGGCCCAGACCGGGTAGTGAGGGACTGGATCCAGGTGTAGGCCCAGACTGGGTAGTGAGGGACTGGAGTCAGGTGTAGGCCCAGACCTGGTAGTGAGGGACTGGAGTCAGGTGTATGCCCAGACCAGTTATTGAGGGACCAGAGTCAGTTGTGGGCCCAGACCAGGCAGTGAGGGACTGGAGTCCGGTGCAGGCCCAGACCGGGTAGTGAGGGACTGGAGTCAGGTGTTGGCCCAGAACGGGTAGTGAGGGACTGGAGTCAGGTGTCGGCCCAGATCGGGTAGTGAGGGACTGGAGTCAGGTGTAGGCCCAGACAGGGTAGTGAGGGACCGGAGTCAGGTGTAGGCCCAGACCGGGTAGTGAGGGACTGGAGTCAGGTGTAGGCTCAGACCGGGTAGTGAGGGACTGGAGTCAAGTGTAGGCCCAGACCGGATAGTGAGGGACTGGAGTCAGCTATATACCCAAACCGGGTAAGTGAGGGACTGGTGTCAGGTTTAGTGCCAGACCGGGTATAGAGGGACTGGAGTCAGGTGTAGGCCCCTGACCGAGTAGTGAGGGACTGAAGTCAGGTGTAGGCCCAGACCGGGTAGTGAGGGACTGGAGTCAGGTGACGGCCCAGACCAGATATCGTGGGACTGGAGTCAGGTGCAGGCCAGACCGGGTAGTGAGGGACTGTAGTCGGGTGTAGACCCTGACCGGGTAGTGAGGGACTGGAGTCAGGTGTAGGCCCAGACCGGGTATCGAGGGACTGGAGTCAGGTGCCGGCACAGTCCAGGTATTGAGGGACTGGAGTGAGGTGTAGACCCAGACCGGGTAGTGAGGGACTGGAGCCAGGTGTATACCCAGAACGGGTATTGAGGGACTGGAGTCCGGTTTAGGCCCAGACAGGGTATCGTGGGGCTGGAGTCAGGTGCAGGCCAGACGGAGTAGTGAGGGACTGGAGTGAGTTGCAGGCCCAGACCGGGTAGTGAGGGACCGGAGTCAGGTGTAGGCCGAGACCAGGTAGTGAGGGACTGGAGTCAGGTGTAGGCCCAGCCGGGTAGTGAGGGACTGGAGTCAGGTGTATGCCCAGACTGGGTAGTGAGGGACCGGAGTCAGGTGTAGGCCGAGACCGGGTAGTGAGGGACTGGAGTCAGGTGTAGGCCCAGACCGGGTAGTGAGGGATTGGAGTCAGGTGTAGGCCAAGACCGGGTAGTGAGGGATTGGAGTCAGGTGTATACCCAGACCCGGTAGTGAGGGACTGGAGTCCTGTGGAGGCCCAGACCGAGTAGTGAGGGACCAGAGTCAGGTGTAGGCCCAGACCAGCTAGTGAGGGACTGGAGACAGGTGTAGGCCCAGACCAGGTAGTGAGGGACTGGTGTCAGGTGTATACCCAGACCAGCTAGTGAGGGACTGGAGTCAGGTGTATACCCAGATTGGGTAGTGAGGGACTGGAGGCAGGTGTAGGGCCATACCGCATATAGAGGGACTGGAGTCAGGTGTAGGCCCCGACGGGGTAGTCAGGGACGGGAGTCAGCTGTATACCCAGACAGGATAGTGAGGGACTGAAGTCAGGTTTAGTGCCAGACCGGATAGTGAGAGACTGGAGTCAGGTGCATGCCCAGACCTGGTAGTGAGGGACTGGAGTCAGGTGTAGGCCCAGACCGGGTAGTAAGGGTCTGGAGTCAGGTGTAGGCCCAGACAGGGTATCGTGGGACTGGACTCAGGTGCAGGCCCAGACCGGATAGTGAGGGACTAGAGTGAGGTGTAGGCCCAGATCGGGTATTGTTAGATCAGAGTCAGGTGTGGGCCCAGACTGGGTAGTGAGGGACTGGAGTCAGGTGTAGGCCCAGACCGGGTAGTGAGGGACTGGAGTCAGGTGTAGGACCAAACCAGGTATTGACGGACCAGAGTCACGTGTAGGCCCAGGACGGGTAGTGAGGGACTGGAGTCAGGTGTAGGCCCAGACTGGGTAGTGAGGGACTGGAGTCAGGTGTAGGCCCAGACCAGGTAGTGAGGGACTGGAGTCAGGTGTATGCCCAGACCGGGTATTGAGGGACCTGAGTCAGTTGTGGGCCCAGACCAGGCAGTGAGGGACTGGACGATAGCAAAATACTGCGGATGCTGGAAATCTGAAATAACAACAGAAAACGCTGGAAAAACTCAGCAGGCCAGGCAGCATCCGTGGAGAGAGAAAGAGGTGAGGGACTGGAGTCGGGTGCAGGCCCAGACCAGCTAGTGAGGGACTGGAGTCAGCTGTATACCCAGACCGGATAGTGAGGGACTGAAGTCAGGTTTAGTGCTAGACCTTTTAGTGAGAGACTGGAGTCAGGTGCATGCCCAGACCAGGTAGTGAGGGACTGGAGTCAGGTGTTGGCGCAGACCGGGTAGTGAGGGACTGGAGTGAGGTTTAGGCCCAGATCGGGTATTGTGGGACCAGAGTCACGTGTAGGCCCAGACCGGGTAGTGAGGGACTGGAGTCAGGTGTAGGCCCAGACCGGGTAGTGAGGGACTGGATCCAGGTGTAGGCCCAGACTGGGTAGTGAGGGACTGGAGTCAGGTGTAGGCTCAGACCGGGTAGTGAGGGACTGGAGTCAGGTGTAGGCCCAGACCGGGTAGTGAGGGACTGGAGTCAGCTATATACCCAGACCGGAGATTGAGGGACTGGAGTCAGGTGCAGGCCCAGACCAGCTAGTGAGGGACTGGAGTCAGCTGTATACCCAGACCGGGTAAGTGAGGGACTGAAGTCAGGTGTAGGCCCAGACCGGGTAGTGAGGGACTGGAGTCAGGTGATGGCCCAGACCAGATATCGTGGGACTGGAGTCAGTTGCAGGCCAGACCGGGTAGTGAGGGACTGTAGTCGGGTGTAGACCCTGACTGGGTAGTGAGGGACTGGAGTCAGGTGTAGGCCCAGACCAGGTATCGAGGGACTGGAGTCAGGTGCCGGCACAGTCCAGGTAGTGAGGGACTGGAGTGAGGTGTAGACCCAGACCGGGTAGTGAGGGACTGGAGCCAGGTGTATACCCAGAACGGGTAGTGAGGGACTGGAGTCCGGTTTAGGCCCAGACAGGGTATCGTGGGGCTGGAGTCAGGTGCAGGCCAGACGGAGTAGTGAGGGACTGGAGTGAGTTGCAGGCCCAGACCGGGTAGTGAGGGACCGGAGTCAGGTGTAGGCCGAGACCAGGTAGTGAGGGACTGGAGTCAGGTGTAGGCCCAGCCGGGTAGTGAGGGACTGGAGTCAGGTGTATGCCCAGACC
This sequence comes from Squalus acanthias, assembly GCA_030390025.1. NCBI lineage: Eukaryota > Metazoa > Chordata > Chondrichthyes > Squaliformes > Squalidae > Squalus > Squalus acanthias. The sequence continues at coordinate 100,420 of JASTWF010000547.1, read as the reverse complement.
GGGTAGTGAGGGACCGGAGTCAGGTGTAGGCCGAGACCGGGTAGTGAGTGACTGGAGTCAGGTGTAGGCCCAGACTGGGTAGTGAGGAATTGGAGTTAGGTGTATACCCAGATTGGGCAGTGAGGGACTGGAGTCAGGTGTAGGCCCAGACCGGGTAGTGAGGGATTGGAGTCAGGTGTATACCCAGACCCGGTATTGAGGGAGTGGAGTCAGGTGTAGGCCCAGACCGGTTAGTGAGGGACTGGAGTCAGTTGTAGGGCCAGACCGGGTAGAGGGACTGGAGTCAGGCGTAGGGCCAGACAGGGTAGTGAGGGACTGGAGTCAGGTGTATGCCCAGATTGGGTAGTGAGGGACTGGAGTCAGGTGTATACCCAGACCGGGTTGTGAGAGACTGGAGTCAGGTGTAGGCCCAGACCGGGTAGTGAGGGACTGGAATCAGGTGTATACCCACACCGGGTAGTGAGGGACTGGAGTCCTGTGGAGGTCCAGACCGAGTAGTGAGGGACCAGAGTCAGGTGTCGGCCCAGACCAGCTAGTGAGGGACTGGAGACAGGTGTAGGCCCAGACCAGGTAGTGAGGGACTGGTGTCAGGTGTATACCCAGACCGGAGAGTGAGGGACTGGAGTCAGGTGCAGGCCCAGACCAGCTAGTGAGGGACTGGAGTCAGGTGTATACCCAGATTGGGTAGTGAGGGACTGGAGGCAGGTGTAGGGCCATACCGCGTATAGAGGGACTGGAGTCAGGTGTAGGCCCCGACGGGGTAGTGAGGGACGGGAGTCAGCTGTATACCCAGACAGGATAGTGAGGGACTGAAGTCAGGTTTAGCGCCAGACCGGATAGTGAGAGACTGGAGTCAGGTGCATGCCCAGACCAGGTAGTGAGGGACTGGCGTCAGCTGTAGGCCCAGACCGGCTAGTGAGGGTCTGGAGTCAGGTGTAGGCCCAGACAGGGTATCGTGGGACTGGACTCAGGTGCAGGCCCAGACCGGATAGTGAGGGACTAGAGTGAGGTGTAGGCCCAGATCGGGTATTGTGGGATCAGAGTCAGTTGTGGGCCCAGACTGGGTAGTGAGGGACTGGAGTCAGGTGTAGGCCCAGACCGGGTAGTGAGGGACTGGAATCAGGTGTAGTACCAAACCAGGTATTGACGGACCGGAGTCACGTGTAGGCCCAGTCCGGGTAGTGAGGGACTGGAGTCAGGTGTAGGCCCAGACCGGGTAGTGAGGGACTGGATCCAGGTGTAGACCCAGACTGGGTAGTGAGGGACTGGAGTCAGGTGTAGGCCCAGACCAAGTAGTGAGGGACTGGAGTCAGGTGTATGCCCAGACCGGGTATTGAGGGACCTGAGTCAGTTGTGGGCCCAGACCAGGCAGTGAGGGACTGGAGTCGGGTCTAGGCCCAGACCGGGTAGTGAGTGACTGGAGTCAGGTGTAGGCCCAGACCGGGTAGTGAGGGACTGGATCAGGTGTAGACCCAGACTGGGTAGTGAGGGACTGGAGTCAGGTGTAGGCCCAGACAAGTAGTGAGGGACTGGAGTCAGGTGTATGCCCAGACCGGGTATTGAGGGACCTGAGTCAGTTGTGGGCCCAGACCAGGCAGTGAGGGACTGGAGTCGGGTCTAGGCCCAGACCGGGTAGTGAGTGACTGGAGTCAGGTGTAGGCCCAGAACGGGTAGTGAGGGACTGGAGTCAGTTGTAGGCCCAGATCGGGTAGTGAGGGACAGGAGTCAGGTGCAGGGCCAGGCAGGGTAGTGAGGGACCGGAGTCAGATGTAGGCCCAGACCGGGTAGTGAGGGACTGGAGTCAAGTGTAGGCCCAGACCGGGTAGTGAGGGACTGGAATCAGGTGTATACCCAGACCGGGTAGTGAGGGACTGGAGTCCTGTGGAGGTCCAGACCGAGTAGTGAGGGACCAGAGTCAGGTGTCGGCCCAGTCCAGCTAGTGAGGGACTGGAGACCGGTGTAGGCCCAGACCAGGTAGTGAGGGACTGGTGTCAGGTGTATACCCAGAACGGTTAGTGAGGGACTGGAGTCAGGTGTAGGCCCAGACCGGGTAGTGAGGGACTGGAGTCAGCTATATACCCAGACCGGAGAGTGAGGGACTGGAGTCAGGTGCAGGCCCAGACCAGCTAGTGAGGGACTGTAGTCAGCTGTATACCCAGACCGGGTATGTGAGGGACTGGAGTCAGGTGTAGTGCCCAGACCGGGTAGTGAGGGACTGGAGTCAGGTGTAGGCCAGACCAGGTAGTGAGGGACTGGAGTCAGGTGTAGGCCCAGACCGGTAGTGAGGGACTGAGTCAGGTGTAGGCCCAGACCAGGTAGTGAGGGACTGGAGTCAGGTGTGAGGCCCAGACAGGGTAGTGAGGGACTGGAGTCAGGTGTAGGCCCAGACCGGGTAGTGAGGGACTGAGTCAGGTGTAGCCCAGACCGGGTAGTGAGGGACTGGAGTCAGGTGTAGGCCCAGACCGGGTAGTGAGGGACTGGAGTCAGGTGTAGGCCCAGACAGGTAGTGAGGGACTGGAGTCGAGGTGTAGACCAGACCGGGTAGTGAGGGACTGGAGCAGGTGTATACCCAGAACGGGTAGTGAGGGACTGGAGTCAGGTTTAGGCCCAGACAGGGTATCGTGGGGACTGGAGTCAGGTGCAGGCCAGACCGGAGTAGTGAGGGACTGGAGTGAGTTGCAGGCCCAGACCGGGTAGTGAGGGACCGGAGTCAGGTGTAGGCCGAGACCAGGTAGTGAGGGACTGGAGTCGGTGTAGGCCCAGCCGGGTAGTGAGGGACTGGAGTCAGGTGTATGCCAGACCGGGTAGTGAGGGACCGGAGTCAGGTGTAGGCCGAGACCGGGTAGTGAGTGACTGGAGTCAGGTGTAGGCCCAGACTGGGTAGTGAGGAATTGGAGTTAGGTGTATACCCAGATTGGGCAGTGAGGGACTGGAGTCAGGTGTAGGCCCAGACCGGGTAGTGAGGGATTGGAGTCAGGTGTATACCCAGACCCGGTATTGAGGGACTGGAGTCAGGTGTAGGCCCAGACCGGTTTGTGAGGGACTGGAGTCAGTTGTAGGGCCAGACCGGGTAGAGGGACTGGAGTCAGGCGTAGGGCCAGACAGGGTAGTGAGGGACTGGAGTCAGGTGTATGCCAGATTGGGTAGTGAGGGACTGGAGTCAGGTGTATACCCAGACCGGGTTGTGAGAGACTGGAGTCAGGTGTAGGCCCAGACCGGGTAGTGAGGGACTGGAATCAGGTGTATACCCACACCGGGTAGTGAGGGACTGGAGTCCTGTGGAGGCCAGACCGAGTAGTGAGGGACCAGAGTCAGGTGTCGGCCCAGACCAGCTAGTGAGGGACTGGAGACAGGTGTAGGCCCAGACCAGGTAGTGAGGGACTGGTGTCAGGTGTATACCCAGACCGGAGAGTGAGGGACTGGAGTCAGGTGCAGGCCCAGGCCAGCTAGTGAGGGACTGGAGTCAGGTGTATACCCAGATTGGGTAGTGAGGGACTGGAGGCAGGTGTAGGGCCATACCGCGTATAGAGGGACTGGAGTCAGGTGTAGGCCCCGACGGGGTAGTGAGGGACGGGAGTCAGCTGTATACCCAGACAGGATAGTGAGGGACTGAAGTCAGGTTTAGTGCCAGACCGGATAGTGAGAGACTGGAGTCAGGTGCATGCCCAGACCAGGTAGTGAGGGACTGGCGTCAGCTGTAGGCCCAGACCGGCTAGTGAGGGTCTGGAGTCAGGTGTAGGCCCAGACAGGGTATCGTGGGACTGGACTCAGGTGCAGGCCCAGACCGGATAGTGAGGGACTAGAGTGAGGTGTAGGCCCAGATCGGGTAGTGAGGGACTGGAATCAGGTGTAGTACCAAACCAGGTATTGACGGACCGGAGTCACGTGTAGGCCCAGTCCGGGTAGTGAGGGACTGGAGTCAGGTGTAGGCCCAGACCGGGTAGTGAGGGACTGGATCCAGGTGTAGACCCAGACCGGGTAGTGAGGGACTGGAATCAGGTGTAGTACCAACCAGGTATTGACGGACCGGAGTCACGTGTAGGCCCAGTCCGGGTAGTGAGGGACTGGAGTCAGGTGTAGGCCCAGACCGGGTAGTGAGGGACTGGATCCAGGTGTAGACCCAGACTGGGTAGTGAGGGACTGGAGTCAGGTGTAGCCCAGACCAAGTAGTGAGGGACCTGGAGTCAGGTGTATAGCCCAGACGGGTAGTGAGGGACTGGAGTCAGGTGTAGGCCCAGACCGGATAGTGAGGGACTGGAGTCAGGTGTAGGCCCAGACCAGGTAGTGAGGGACTGGAGTCAGGTGTAGGCCCAGACCGGGTAGTGAGGGACTGGAGTCAGGTGTAGGCCCAGACGGGTAGTGAGGGACTGGAGTCAGGTGTAGGCCCAGACCGGGTAGTGAGGGACTGGAGTCAGGTGTAGGCCCAGACCGGGTAGTGAGGGACTGGAGTCAGGTGTAGGCCAGACCGGGTAGTGAGGGACTGGAGTCAGGTGTAGGCCCAGACCGGGTAGTGAGGGACTGGAGTCAGGTGTAGGCCCAGACCGGGTAGTGAGGGACTGGAGTCAGGTGTAGGCCCAGACCAGGTAGTGAGGGACTGGAGTCAGGTGTAGGCCCAGACCGGTAGTGAGGGACTGGAGTCAGGTGTAGACCAGACCGGGTAGTGAGGGACTGGAGTCAGGTGTAGGCCCAGACCGGGTAGTGAGGGACTGGAGTCAGCTATATACCCAGACCGGAGAGTGAGGGACTGGAGTCAGGTGCAGGCCCAGACCAGCTAGTGAGGGACTGTAGTCAGCTGTATACCCAGACCGGGTATGTGAGGGACTGGAGTCAGGTTTAGTGCCAGACCGGGTATAGAGGGACTGGAGTCAGGTGTAGGCCACTGACCATGTAGTGAGGGACTGGAGTCAGGTGTAGGACCAGACCAGGTAAGGAGGGACCAGAGTCAGTTGTGGGCCCAGACCAGGTATTGAGGAACCGGAGTCAGGTGTGGGCCCAGACTGGGTAGTGAGGGACTGGAGTCAGGTGTAGGCCCAGAGCGGGTATTGAGGGACTGAAGTCAGGTGTAGCCCCAGACCGGGTAGTGAGGGACTGGAGTCAGGTGTAGGCCCAGACCAGGTAGTGAGGGACTCGAGTAAGGTGTAGGGCCAGATTGGGTATTGTGGGACCAGAGTCAGGTGTGGGCCCACACCGGGTAGTGAGGGACGGGAGTCAGGTGTAGTCCCAGACCGGGTAGTGAGGGACTGGAGTCAGGTGTAGGCCCAGACCGGGTAGTGAGGGACTTCAATCAGGTGTATACCCAGACCGGGTAGTGAGGGACTGGAGTCAGGAGTACGCCCTGACAGGGTAGTGAGGGACCGGAGTCAGCTGTATACCCAGACCGGGTAGTGAAGGGCTGGAGTCAGCTGTAGGCCCAGACCGGGTAGTGAGGGACTGGAGTCAGCTGTATACCCAGACCGGGTAAGTGAGGGACTGAAGTCAGGTGTAGGCCCAGACCGGGTAGTGAGGGACTGGAGTCAGGTGTTGGTCCAGACCAGATATCGTGGGACTGGAGTCAGGTGCAGGCCAGACCGGGTAGTGAGGGACTGTAGTCGGGTGTAGACCCTGACTGGGTAGTGAGGGACTGGAGTCAGGTGTAGGCCCAGACCGGGTATCGAGGGACTGGAGTCAGGTGCCGGCACAGTCCAGGTAGTGAGGGACTGGAGTGAGGTGTAGACCCAGACCGGGTAGTGAGGGACTGGAGCCAGGTGTATACCCAGAACGGGTGGTGAGGGACTGGAGTCAGTTGCAGGCCCAGACCAGCTAGTGAGGGACTGGAGTCAGGTGTATACCCAGATTGGGTAGTGAGGGACTGGAGGCAGGTGTAGGGCCATACCGCGTATAAAGGGACTGGAGTCAGGTGTAGGCCCCGACGGGGTAGTGAGGGACGGGAGTCAGCTGTATACCCAGACAGGATAGTGAGGGACTGAAGTCAGGTTTAGTGCCAGACCGGATAGTGAGAGACTGGAGTCAGGTGCATGCCCAGACCAGGTAGTGAGGGACTGGAGTCAGGTGTAGGCCCAGACCGGCTAGTGAGGGTCTGGAGTCAGGTGTAGGCCCAGACAGGGTATCGTGGGACTGGACTCAGGTGCAGGCCCAGACCGGATAGTGAGGGACTAGAGTGAGGTGTAGGCCCAGATCGGGTATTGTGGGATCAGAGTCAGTTGTGGGCCCAGACTGGGTAGTGAGGGACTGGAGTCAGGTGTAGGCCCAGACCGGGTAGTGAGGGACTGGAATCAGGTGTAGTACCAAACCAGGTATTGACGGACCGGAGTCACGTGTAGGCCCAGTCCGGTTAGTGAGGGACTGGAGTCAGGTGTAGGCCCAGACCGGGTAGTGAGGGACTGGATCCAGGTGTAGACCCAGACTGGGTAGTGAGGGACTGGAGTCAGGTGTAGGCCCAGACCAAGTAGTGAGGGACTGGAGTCAGGTGTATGCCCAGACCGGGTATTGAGGGACCTGAGTCAGTTGTGGGCCCAGACCAGGCAGTGAGGGACTGGAGTCGGGTCTAGGCCCAGACCGGGTAGTGAGTGACTGGAGTCAGGTGTAGGCCCAGAACGGGTAGTGAGGGACTGGAGTCAGGTGTAGGCCCAGATCGGGTAGTGAGGGACAGGAGTCAGGTGCATGGCCAGGCAGGGTAGTGAGGGACCGGAGTCAGGTGTAGGCCCAGACCGGGTAGTGAGGGACTGGAGTCAAGTGTAGGCTCATACCGGGTAGTGAGGGACTGGAGTCAGGTGTAGGCCCAGACCGGGTAGTGAGGGACTGGAGTCAGCTATATACCCAGACCGGAGAGTGAGGGACTGGAGTCAGGTGCAGGCCCAGACCAGCTAGTGAGGGACTGGAGTCAGCTGTATACCCAGACCGGGTAAGTGAGGGACTGGAGTCAGGTTTAGTGCCAGACCGGGTATAGAGGGACTGGAGTCAGGTGTAGGCCACTGACCATGTAGTGAGGGACTGGAGTCAGGTGTAGGACCAGACCAGGTAAGGAGGGACCAGAGTCAGTTGTGGGCCCAGACCAGGTATTGAGGAACCGGAGTCAGGTGTGGGCCCAGACTGGGTAGTGAGTGACTGGAGTCAGGTGTAGGCCCAGAGCGGGTATTGAGGGACTGAAGTCAGGTGTAGCCCCAGACCGGGTAGTGAGGGACTGGAGTCAGGTGTAGGCCCAGACCAGGTAGTGAGGCACTCGAGTAAGTTGTAGGGCCAGATTGGGTATTGTGGGACCAGAGTCAGGTGTGGGCCCACACCGGGTAGTGACGGACGGGAGTCAGGTGTAGTCCCAGACCGGGTAGTGAGGGACTGGAGTCAGGTGTAGGCCCAGACCGGATAGTGAGGGACTTCAATCAGGTGTATACCCAGACCGGGTAGTGAGGGACTGGAGTCAGGAGTACGCCCTGACAGGGTAGTGAGGGACCGGAGTCAGCTGTATACCCAGACCGGGTAGTGAGGGGCTGGAGTCAGCTGTAGGCCCAGACCGGGTAGTGAGGGACTGGAGTCAGCTGTATACCCAGACCGGGTAAGTGAGGGACTGAAGTCAGGTGTAGGCCCAGACCGGGTAGTGAGGGACTGGAGTCAGGTGTTGGTCCAGACCAGATATCGTGGGACTGGAGTCAGGTGCAGGCCAGACCGGGTAGTGAGGGACTGTAGTCGGGTGTAGACCCTGACTGGGTAGTGAGGGACTGGAGTCAGGTGTAGGCCCAGACCGGGTATCGAGGGACTGGAGTCAGGTGCCGGCACAGTCCAGGTAATGAGGGACTGGAGTGAGGTGTAGACCCAGACCGGGTAGTGAGGGACTGGAGCCAGGTGTATACCCAGAACGGGTAGTGAGGGACTGGAGTCCGGTTTAGGCCCAGACAGGGTATCGTGGGGCTGGAGGCAGGTGCAGGCCAGACGGAGTAGTGAGGGACTGGAGTGAGTTGCAGGCCCAGACCGGGTAGTGAGGGACCGGAGTCAGGTGTAGGCCGAGACCGGGTAGTGAGTGACTGGAGTCAGGTGTAGGCCCAGACTGGGTAGTGAGGAATTGGAGTTAGGTGTATACCCAGATTGGGCAGTGAGGGACTGGAGTCAGGTGTAGGCCCAGACCGGGTAGAGAGGGATTGGAGTCAGGTGTATACCCAGACCCGGTAGTGAGGGACTGGAGTCAGGTGTATAACCAGACCGGGTAGTGAGGGACTGGAGTCAGGTGTAGGCCCAGACCGGGTAGTGAGGGACTGGAGTCAGTTGTAGGGCCAGACCGGGTAGAGAGACTGGAGTCAGGCGTAGGGCCAGACAGGGTAGTGAGGGACTGGAGTCAGGTGTATGCCCAGATTGGGTAGTGAGGGACTGGAGTCAGGTGTATACCCAGACCGGGTTGTGAGAACTGGAGTCAGGTGTAGGCCCAGACCGGGTAGTGAGGGACTGGAATCAGGTGTATACCCAGACCGGGTAGTGAGGGACTGGAGTCCTGTGGAGGCCCAGACCGAGTAGTGAGGGACCAGAGTCAGGTGTCGGCCCAGACCAGCTAGTGAGGGACTGGAGACAGGTGTAGGCCCAGACCAGGTAGTGAGGGACTGGTGTCAGGTGTATACCCAGACCGGAGAGTGAGGGACTGGAGTCAGGTGCAGGCCCAGACCAGCTAGTGAGGGACTGGAGTCAGGTGTATACCCAGATTGGGTAGTGAGGGACTGGAGGCAGGTGTAGGGCCATACCGCGTATAGAGGGACTGGAGTCAGGTGTAGGCCCCGACGGGGTAGTGAGGGACGGGAGTCAGCTGTATACCCAGACAGGATAGTGAGGGACTGAAGTCAGGTTTAGTGCCAGACCGGATAGTGAGAGACTGGAGTCAGGTGCATGCCCAGACCAGGTGGTGAGGGACTGGAGTCAGGTGTAGGCCCAGACCGGGTAGTGAGGGTCTGGAGTCAGGTGTAGGCCCAGACAGGGTATCGTGGGACTGGACTCAGGTGCAGGCCCAGACCGGATAGTGAGGGACTAGAGTGAGGTGTAGGCCCAGATCGGGTATTGTAGGATCAGAGTCACGTGTGGGCCCAGACTGGGTAGTGAGGGACTGGAGTCAGGTGTAGGCCCAGACCGGGTAGTGAGGGACTGGAGTCAGGTGTAGTACCAAACCAGGTATTGACGGACCGGAGTCACGTGTAGGCCCAGGCCGGGTAGTGAGGGACTGGAGTCAGGTGTAGGCCCAGACCGGGTAGTGAGGGACTGGATCCAGGTGTAGGCCCAGACTGGGTAGTGAGGGACTGGAGTCAGTTGTGGGCCCAGACCAGGCAGTGAGGGACTGGAGTCGGGTCTAGGCCCAGACCGGGTAGTGAGTGACTGGAGTCAGGTGTAGGCCCAGAACGGGTAGTGAGGGACTGGAGTCAGGTGTAGGCCCAGATCGGGTAGTGAGGGACTGGATCCAGGTGTAGGCCCAGACTGGGTAGTGAGGGACTGGAGTCAGTTGTGGGCCCAGACCAGGCAGTGAGGGACTGGAGTCGGGTCTAGGCCCAGACCGGGTAGTGAGTGACTGGAGTCAGGTGTAGGCCCAGAACGGGTAGTGAGGGACTGGAGTCAGGTGTAGGCCCAGATCGGGTAGTGAGGGACTGGAGTCAAGTGTAGGCTCATACCGGTTAGTGAGGGACTGGAGTCAGGTGTAGGCCCAGACCGGGTAGTGAGGGACTGGAGTCAGCTATATACCCAGACCGGAGAGTGAGGGACTGGAGTCAGGTGCAGGCCCAGACCAGCGAGTGAGGGACTGTAGTCAGCTGTATACCCAGACCGGGTAAGTGAGGGACTGGAGTCAGGTTTAGTGCCAGACCGGGTATAGAGGGACTGGAGTCAGGTGTAGGCCACTGACCATGTAGTGAGGGACTGGAGTCAGGTGTAGGACCAGACCAGGTAAGGAGGGACCAGAGTCAGTTGTGGGCCCAGACCAGGTATTGAGGAACCGGAGTCAGGTGTGGGCCCAGACTGGGTAGTGAGTGACTGGAGTCAGGTGTAGGCCCAGAGCGGGTATTGAGGGACTGAAGTCAGGTGTAGCCCCAGACCGGGTAGTGAGGGACTGGAGTCAGGTGTAGGCCCAGACCAGGTAGTGAGGCACTCGAGTAAGTTGTAGGGCCAGATTGGGTATTGTGGGACCAGAGTCAGGTGTGGGCCCACACCGGGTAGTGAGGGACGGGAGTCAGGTGTAGTCCGAGACCGGGTAGTGAGGGACTGGAGTCAGGTGTAGGCCCAGACCGGATAGTGAGGGACTTCAATCAGGTGTATACCCAGACCGGGTAGTGAGGGACTGGAGTCAGGAGTACGCCCTGACAGGGTAGTGAGGGACCGGAGTCAGCTGTATACCCAGACCGGGTAGTGAGGGGCTGGAGTCAGCTGTAGGCCCAGACCGGGTAGTGAGGGACTGGAGTCAGCTGTATACCCAGACCGGGTAAGTGAGGGACTGAAGTCAGGTGTAGGCCCAGACCGGGTAGTGAGGGACTGGAGTCAGGTGTTGGTCCAGACCAGATATCGTGGGACTGGAGTCAGGTGCAGGCCAGACCGGGTAGTGAGGGACTGTAGTCGGGTGTAGACCCTGACTGGGTAGTGAGGGACTGGAGTCAGGTGTAGGCCCAGACCGGGTATCGAGGGACTGGAGTCAGGTGCCGGCACAGTCCAGGTAATGAGGGACTGGAGTGAGGTGTAGACCCAGACCGGGTAGTGAGGGACTGGAGCCAGGTGTATACCCAGAACGGGTAGTGAGGGACTGGAGTCCGGTTTAGGCCCAGACAGGGTATCGTGGGGCTGGAGGCAGGTGCAGGCCAGACGGAGTAGTGAGGGACTGAAGTGAGTTGCAGGCCCAGACCGGGTAGTGAGGGACCGGAGTCAGGTGTAGGCCGAGACCGGGTAGTGAGTGACTGGAGTCAGGTGTAGGCCCAGACTGGGTAGTGAGGAATTGGAGTTAGGTGTATACCCAGATTGGGCAGTGAGGGACTGGAGTCAGGTGTAGGCCCAGACCGGGTAGAGAGGGATTGGAGTCAGGTGTATACCCAGACCCGGTAGTGAGGGACTGGAGTCAGGTGTATAACCAGACCGGGTAGTGAGGGACTGGAGTCAGGTGTAGGCCCAGACCGGGTAGTGAGGGACTGGAGTCAGTTGTAGGGCCAGACCGGGTAGAGGGACTGGAGTCAGGCGTAGGGCCAGACAGGGTAGTGAGGGACTGGAGTCAGGTGTATGCCCAGATTGGGTAGTGAGGGACTGGAGTCAGGTGTATACCCAGACCGGGTTGTGAGAGACTGGAGTCAGGTGTAGGCCCAGACCGGGTAGTGAGGGACTGGAATCAGGTGTATACCCAGACCGGGTAGTGAGGGACTGGAGTCCTGTGGAGGCCCAGACCGAGTAGTGAGGGACCAGAGTCAGGTGTCGGCCCAGACCAGCTAGTGAGGGACTGGAGACAGGTGTAGGCCCAGACCAGGTAGTGAGGGACTGGTGTCAGGTGTATACCCAGACCGGAGAGTGAGGGACTGGAGTCAGGTGCAGGCCCAGACCAGCTAGTGAGGGACTGGAGTCAGGTGTATACCCAGATTGGGTAGTGAGGGACTGGAGGCAGGTGTAGGGCCATACCGCGTATAGAGGGACTGGAGTCAGGTGTAGGCCCCGACGGGGTAGTGAGGGACGGGAGTCAGCTGTATACCCAGACAGGATAGTGAGGGACTGAAGTCAGGTTTAGTGCCAGACCGGATAGTGAGAGACTGGAGTCAGGTGCATGCCCAGACCAGGTAGTGAGGGACTGGAGTCAGGTGTAGGCCCAGACCGGGTAGTGAGGGTCTGGAGTCAGGTGTAGGCCCAGACAGGGTATCGTGGGACTGGACTCAGGTGCAGGCCCAGACCGGATAGTGAGGGACTAGAGTGAGGTGTAGGCCCAGATCGGGTATTGTAGGATCAGAGTCACGTGTGGGCCCAGACTGGGTAGTGAGGGACTGGAGTCAGGTGTAGGCCCAGACCGGGTAGTGAGGGACTGGAGTCAGGTGTAGTACCAAACCAGGTATTGACGGACCGGAGTCACGTGTAGGCCCAGGCCGGGTAGTGAGGGACTGGAGTCAGGTGTAGGCCCAGACCGGGTAGTGAGGGACTGGATCCAGGTGTAGGCCCAGACTGGGTAGTGAGGGACTGGAGTCAGTTGTGGGCCCAGACCAGGCAGTGAGGGACTGGAGTCGGGTCTAGGCCCAGACCGGGTAGTGAGTGACTGGAGTCAGGTGTAGGCCCAGAACGGGTAGTGAGGGACTGGAGTCAGGTGTAGGCCCAGATCGGGTAGTGAGGGACTGGAGTCAAGTGTAGGCTCATACCGGGTAGTGAGGGACTGGAGTCAGGTGTAGGCCCAGACCGGGTAGTGAGGGACTGGAGTCAGCTATATACGCAGACCGGAGAGTGAGGGACTGGAGTCAGGTGCAGGCCCAGACCAGCGAGTGAGGGACTGTAGTCAGCTGTATACCCAGACCGGGTAAGTGAGGGACTGGAGTCAGGTTTAGTGCCAGACCGGGTATAGAGGGACTGGAGTCAGGTGTAGGCCACTGACCATGTAGTGAGGGACTGGAGTCAGGTGTAGGACCAGACCAGGTAAGGAGGGACCAGAGTCAGTTGTGGGCCCAGACCAGGTATTGAGGAACCGGAGTCAGGTGTGGGCCCAGACTGGGTAGTGAGTGACTGGAGTCAGGTGTAGGCCCAGAGCGGGTATTGAGGGACTGAAGTCAGGTGTAGCCCCAGACCGGGTAGTGAGGGACTGGAGTCAGGTGTAGGCCCAGACCAGGTAGTGAGGCACTCGAGTAAGTTGTAGGGCCAGATTGGGTATTGTGGGACCAGAGTCAGGTGTGGGCCCACACCGGGTAGTGAGGGACGGGAGTCAGGTGTAGTCCCAGACCGGGTAGTGAGGGACTGGAGTCAGGTGTAGGCCCAGACCGGATAGTGAGGGACTTCAATCAGGTGTATACCCAGACCGGGTAGTGAGGGACTGGAGTCAGGAGTACGCCCTGACAGGGTAGTGAGGGACCGGAGTCAGCTGTATACCCAGACCGGGTAGTGAGGGGCTGGAGTCAGCTGTAGGCCCAGACCGGGTAGTGAGGGACTGGAGTCAGCTGTATACCCAGACCGGGTAAGTGAGGGACTGAAGTCAGGTGTAGGCCCAGACCGGGTAGTGAGGGACTGGAGTCAGGTGTTGGTCCAGACCTGATATCGTGGGACTGGAGTCAGGTGCAGGCCAGACCGGGTAGTGAGGGACTGTAGTCGGGTGTAGACCCTGACTGGGTAGTGAGGGACTGGAGTCAGGTGTAGGCCCAGACCGGTTATCGAGGGACTGGAGTCAGGTGCCGGCACAGTCCAGGTAATGAGGGACTGGAGTGAGGTGTAGACCCAGACCGGGTAGTGAGGGACTGGAGCCAGGTGTATACCCAGAACGGGTAGTGAGGGACTGGAGTCCGGTTTAGGCCCAGACAGGGTATCGTGGGGCTGGAGTCAGGTGCAGGCCAGACGGAGTAGTGAGGGACTGGAGTGAGTTGCAGGCCCAGACCGGGTAGTGAGGGACCGGAGTCAGGTGTAGGCCGAGACCGGGTAGTGAGTGACTGGAGTCAGGTGTAGGCCCAGACTGGGTAGTGAGGAATTGGAGTTAGGTGTATACCCAGATTGGGCAGTGAGGGACTGGAGTCAGGTGTAGGCCCAGACCGGGTAGTGAGGGATTGGAGTCAGGTGTATACCCAGACCCGGTAGTGAGGGACTGGAGTCAGGTGTATAACCAGACCGGGTAGTGAGGGACTGGAGTCAGGTGTAGGCCCAGACCGGGTAGTGAGGGACTGGAGTCAGTTGTAGGGCCAGACCGGGTAGAGGGACTGGAGTCAGGCGTAGGGCCAGACAGGGTAGTGAGGGACTGGAGTCAGGTGTATGCCCAGATTGGGTAGTGAGGGACTGGAGTCAGGTGTATACCCAGACCGGGTTGTGAGAAACTGGAGTCAGGTGTAGGCCCAGACCGGGTAGTGAGGGACTGGAATCAGGTGTATACCCAGACCGGGTAGTGAGGGACTGGAGTCCTGTGGAGGCCCAGACCGAGTAGTGAGGGACCAGAGTCAGGTGTCGGCCCAGACCAGCTAGTGAGGGACTGGAGACAGGTGTAGGCCCAGACCAGGTAGTGAGGGACTGGTGTCAGGTGTATACCCAGACCGGAGAGTGAGGGACTGGAGTCAGGTGCAGGCCCAGACCAGCTAGTGAGGGACTGGAGTCAGGTGTATACCCAGATTGGGTAGTGAGGGACTGGAGGCAGGTGTAGGGCCATACCACGTATAGAGGGACTGGAGTCAGGTGTAGGCCCCGACGGGGTAGTGAGGGACGGGAGTCAGCTGTATACCCAGACAGGATAGTGAGGGACTGAAGTCAGGTTTAGTGCCAGACCGGATAGTGAGAGACTGGACACAGGTGCAGGCCCAGACCGGATAGTGAGGGACTAGAGTGAGGTGTAGGCCCAGATCGGGTATTGTAGGATCAGAGTCACGTGTGGGCCTAGACTGGGTAGTGAGGGACTGGAGTCAGGTGTAGGCCCAGACCGGGTAGTGAGGGACTGGAGTCAGTTGTAGTACCAAACCAGGTATTGACGGACCGGAGTCACGTGTAGGCCCAGGCCGGGTAGTGAGGGACTGGAGTCAGGTGTAGGCCCAGACCGGGTAGTGAGGGACTGGATCCAGGTGTAGGCCCAGACCTGGGTAGTGAGGGACTGGAGTCAGTTGTGGGCCCAGACCAGGCAGTGAGGGACTGGAGTCGGGTCTAGGCCCAGACCGGGTAGTGAGTGACTGGAGTCAGGTGTAGGCCCAGAACGGGTAGTGAGGGACTGGAGTCAGGTGTAGGCCCAGATCGGGTAGTGAGGGACTGGAGTCAAGTGTAGGCTCATACCGGGTAGTGAGGGACTGGAGTCAGGTGTAGGCCCAGACCGGGTAGTGAGGGACTGGAGTCAGCTATATACGCAGACCGGAGAGTGAGGGACTGGAGTCAGGTGCAGGCCCAGACCAGCGAGTGAGGGACTGTAGTCAGCTGTATACCCAGACCGGGTAAGTGAGGGACTGGAGTCAGGTTTAGTGCCAGACCGGGTATAGAGGGACTGGAGTCAGGTGTAGGCCACTGACCATGTAGTGAGGGACTGGAGTCAGGTGTAGGACCAGACCAGGTAAGGAGGGACCAGAGTCAGTTGTGGGCCCAGACCAGGTATTGAGGAACCGGAGTCAGGTGTGGGCCCAGACTGGGTAGTGAGTGACTGGAGTCAGGTGTAGGCCCAGAGCGGGTATTGAGGGACTGAAGTCAGGTGTAGCCCCAGACCGGGTAGTGAGGGACTGGAGTCAGGTGTAGGCCCAGACCAGGTAGTGAGGCACTCGAGTAAGTTGTAGGGCCAGATTGGGTATTGTGGGACCAGAGTCAGGTGTGGGCCCACACCGGGTAGTGAGGGACGGGAGTCAGGTGTAGTCCCAGACCGGGTAGTGAGGGACTGGAGTCAGGTGTAGGCCCAGACCGGATAGTGAGGGACTTCAATCAGGTGTATACCCAGACCGGGTAGTGAGGGACTGGAGTCAGGAGTACGCCCTGACAGGGTAGTGAGGGACCGGAGTCAGCTGTATACCCAGACCGGGTAGTGAGGGGCTGGAGTCAGCTGTAGGCCCAGACCGGGTAGTGAGGGACTGGAGTCAGCTGTATACCCAGACCGGGTAAGTGAGGGACTGAAGTCAGGTGTAGGCCCAGACCGGGTAGTGAGGGACTGGAGTCAGGTGTTGGTCCAGACCTGATATCGTGGGACTGGAGTCAGGTGCAGGCCAGACCGGGTAGTGAGGGACTGTAGTCGGGTGTAGACCCTGACTGGGTAGTGAGGGACTGGAGTCAGGTGTAGGCCCAGACCGGTTATCGAGGGACTGGAGTCAGGTGCCGGCACAGTCCAGGTAATGAGGGACTGGAGTGAGGTGTAGACCCAGACCGGGTAGTGAGGGACTGGAGCCAGGTGTATACCCAGAACGGGTAGTGAGGGACTGGAGTCCGGTTTAGGCCCAGACAGGGTATCGTGGGGCTGGAGTCAGGTGCAGGCCAGACGGAGTAGTGAGGGACTGGAGTGAGTTGCAGGCCCAGACCGGGTAGTGAGGGACCGGAGTCAGGTGTAGGCCGAGACCGGGTAGTGAGTGACTGGAGTCAGGTGTAGGCCCAGACTGGGTAGTGAGGAATTGGAGTTAGGTGTATACCCAGATTGGGCAGTGAGGGACTGGAGTCAGGTGTAGGCCCAGACCGGGTAGTGAGGGATTGGAGTCAGGTGTATACCCAGACCCGGTAGTGAGGGACTGGAGTCAGGTGTATAACCAGACCGGGTAGTGAGGGACTGGAGTCAGGTGTAGGCCCAGACCGGGTAGTGAGGGACTGGAGTCAGTTGTAGGGCCAGACCGGGTAGAGAGACTGGAGTCAGGCGTAGGTCCAGACAGGGTAGTGAGGGACTGGAGTCAGGTGTATGCCCAGATTGGGTAGTGAGGGACTGGAGTCAGGTGTATACCCAGACCGGGTTGTGAGAAACTGGAGTCAGGTGTAGGCCCAGACCGGGTAGTGAGGGACTGGAATCAGGTGTATACCCAGACCGGGTAGTGAGGGACTGGAGTCCTGTGGAGGCCCAGACCGAGTAGTGAGGGACCAGAGTCAGGTGTCGGCCCAGACCAGCTAGTGAGGGACTGGAGACAGGTGTAGGCCCAGACCAGGTAGTGAGGGACTGGTGTCAGGTGTATACCCAGACCGGAGAGTGAGGGACTGGAGTCAGGTGCAGGCCCAGACCAGCTAGTGAGGGACTGGAGTCAGGTGTATACCCAGATTGGGTAGTGAGGGACTGGAGGCAGGTGTAGGGCCATACCACGTATAGAGGGACTGGAGTCAGGTGTAGGCCCCGACGGGGTAGTGAGGGACGGGAGTCAGCTGTATACCCAGACAGGATAGTGAGGGACTGAAGTCAGGTTTAGTGCCAGACCGGATAGTGAGAGACTGGAGTCAGGTGCATGCCCAGACCAGGTGGTGAGGGACTGGAGTCAGGTGTAGGCCCAGACCGGGTAGTGAGGGTCTGGAGTCAGGTGTAGGCCCAGACAGGGTATCGTGGGACTGGACTCAGGTGCAGGCCCAGACCGGATAGTGAGGGACTAGAGTGAGGTGTAGGCCCAGATCGGGTATTGTAGGATCAGAGTCACGTGTGGGCCCAGACTGGGTAGTGAGGGACTGGAGTCAGGTGTAGGCCCAGACCGGGTAGTGAGGGACTGGAGTCAGGTGTAGTACCAAACCAGGTATTGACGGACCGGAGTCACGTGTAGGCCCAGGCCGGGTAGTGAGGGACTGGAGTCAGGTGTAGGCCCAGACCGGGTAGTGAGGGACTGGATCCAGGTGTAGGCCCAGACTGGGTAGTGAGGGACTGGAGTCAGTTGTGGGCCCAGACCAGGCAGTAAGGGACTGGAGTCGGGTCTAGGCCCAGACCGGGTAGTGAGTGACTGGAGTCAGTTGTAGGCCCAGAACGGGTAGTGAGGGACTGGAGTCAGGTGTAGGCCCAGATCGGGTAGTGAGGGACTGGAGTCAGGTGTAGGCCCAGGCAGGGTAGTGAGGGACCGGAGTCAGGTGTAGGCCCAGACCGGGTAGTGAGGGACTGGAGTCAGGTGTAGGCTCAGACCGGGTAGTGAGGGACTGGAGTCAGGTGTAGGCCCAGACCAGGTAGTGAGGGACTCGAGTAAGGTGTAGGGCCAGATTGGGTATTGTGGGACCAGAGTCAGGTGTGGGCCCACACCGGGTTGTGAGGGACGGGAGTCAGGTGTAGTCCCAGTCCGGGTAGTGAGGGACTGGAGTCAGGTGTACGCCCAGACCGGGTAGTTAGGGACTTCAATCAGTTGTATACCCAGACCGGGTAGTGAGGGACTGGAGTCAGGAGTACGCCCTGACAGGGTAGTGAGGGACCGGAGTCAGGTGTATACCCAGACCGGGTAGTGAGGGGCTGGAGTCAGCTGTAGGCCCAGACCGGGTAGTGAGGGACTGGAGTGAGGTGTAGGTCCAGACCGGGGATATAGAGGGATTAGAGTCAGGTGTATGCCCAGACCGGGTAGTGAGGTTCTAGAGCCAGGTGTATACCCAGACCAGGCAGTGAGGGACTGGAGTCGGGTCTAGGCCCAGACCGGGTAGTGAGTGACTGGAGTCAGGTGTAGGCCCAGAACGGGTAGTGAGGGACTGGAGTCAGGTGTAGGCCCAGATCGGGTAGTGAGGGACTGGAGTCAGGTGTAGGCCCAGGCAGGGTAGTGAGGGACCGGAGTCAGGTGTAGGCCCAGACCGGGTAGTGAGGGACTGGAGTCAGGTGTAGGCTCAGACCGGGTAGTGAGGGACTGGAGTCAGGTGTAGGCCCAGACCAGGTAGTGAGGGACTCGAGTAAGGTGTAGGGCCAGATTGGGTATTGTGGGACCAGAGTCAGGTGTGGGCCCACACCGGGTAGTGAGGGACGGGAGTCAGGTGTAGTCCCAGTCCGGGTAGTGAGGGACTGGAGTCAGGTGTAGGCCCAGACCGGGTAGTTAGGGACTTCAATCAGTTGTATACCCAGACCGGGTAGTGAGGGACTGGAGTCAGGAGTACGCCCTGACAGGGTAGTGAGGGACCGGAGTCAGGTGTATACCCAGACCGGGTAGTGAGGGGCTGGAGTCAGCTGTAGGCCCAGACCGGGTAGTGAGGGACTGGAGTGAGGTGTAGGTCCAGACCGGGGATATAGAGGGACTAGAGTCAGGTGTATGCCCAGACCGGGTAGTGAGGGACTAGAGCCAGGTGTATACCCAGACTGGGTAGTGAGGGACTGGAGTGAGGTGTAGGTCCAGACCGGGTATAGAGGGACAGGAGTCAGGTGTAGGTCCAGACCGGGTATAGAGGGACTGGAGTCAGGTGCAGGCCCAGACCGGGTAGTGAGCGCTTGCAGTCAGGTGTAGGCCCTGACCGGGTATGAGGGACTGCAGTGAGGTGTAGGTCCAGACAGGATAGTGAGGGACTGGAGTCAGGTGCCAGCCCAGACTGGATAGTGAGGGACTGGAGTCAGGTGTAGGCCCAGACCGGGCAGTGAGGGACTGGAGTCAGGTGTAGGCTTAGACCGGGTTGTGAGGGACTGGAGTCAGGTGTAGGCCCATACCAGGTATCGAGGGACTGTAGTCAACTGCCGGGCCAGACCGGACAGCAGATTTACACAATCTCCCATTATCATTTCTGAGATCAGAGAACATATTTTAAAAGATGCCCCAAACTAACACTAAGCTCAACTCTACAATTAACTCCCAACAATTCAATCATTAAATTCACTGATTGAATGAAGTCAGAGATGTAACCACGGCCGGGAATGTAACCTGTCTTGTTTAATGCTGGGATTCAGGTTCACTGTTACTGGTGGAAATTTCAGAGCGATCCTGTGTTGGACAGTGTCAGCTCAGTACCAGAACATTCAAAGATATAAACCAGATTCTAACCAGTGTAGACAAAACTTTCAGTTAAATCTCCAACCCCCACAATGAGGAACCGTCGATGTTGCCTGGGTTCTGCCTTATTAGGGGGGCTGGGAATTTTCACACTGATGCTGTATAGACTGAACTTATAAAGAGGAACAGTGAATCCCTGAAAGGTGCTGCTTACAATGGTGAGAATCTGTTACCGTATTTTGAAAGTCCTGATATTAATTAGCACCTTTCCACCCAGCAGTCCACATTTTCAATCCTGCAGAGTGAACCCGATTCCCACAGTGCAACCTCGCTGAGTGAGATGAACATCTCTTGGTTTTTGGACAGTCAGGGTGTTTAATGATTAAATGATAGAAATTGATTTATTGAGATGAGCAAAATGCAGATCCGTGAATTATTTTAAATCTGTTCCATTATAATAAATATTGGAAAGAATATTCTATGACCTGCTGTGTTCAACTGACTGGAATTAATAACAAGCAGAGACAATTAGTTCCCATGGAGACTGGCATCAATTAGTCACTGAACGGCTGAAATTAACCTGTTCTTGTCCGGCGCTTCATATAACAAATATAAAGTATATGATTTTATATCTATATTAATATGAGACAGATATTTCCAGTCTATAAAGTTAACTCCCAAAATAAATGAATATTATTTCACTAGAATTGGGAATAATAGAAAATATGAGGCCCACAGTCCGATAGGATTACATTGAGAGCAGAGATTTAGTTACAGATTTCAGATAATTTCGGTGATAAATTCTAATCCTTTCCTTACCACGACTGTCTATCCAATTCACCCGGTCAGTTTACACTCAGACACCGTCCTTGAAACATGGAGCAGGTCAGTTCACAAATAAAATTCTCTGGTACAGCACGACCTAATGATCAGATTTGCTAAATCAAACTTGAGTGTTCAGAAACTGATCTTTGTGAGAAGTGGATTGTCCTGATTGCCACTCCTCGATATCCCTATTTAAATATTTTCAGTTCTGTAATAAACATGAGCGGGAATAATGTCTGATGCTGCTGTGACCAACGGACTGGCACTAATATGACCCTGTTAGCTGACAGTCTCACTGCCGATTTCAACACAAGCAACAGAAATCATTGCTTCACACAGAACACGCAGCAAGATTTGATACATATTTAGAAATGTAACTGACCTCACATCCACTGTTACTACCCATTCCGATATGTAAATGACCTCACTTATACTGTCACTATCCATTCTGTATAACACGAACCTCACTTGAACCAACATTCCACATCCAGGTACATTATTGACCTCACTTGTACTGTCAATACAAACCGAGCTGATTTACTGACAGATATTCTACTGTAATTACAAGTAAGGAATATCTCTGATATAGTTTGTACTGCCACTATCCATTCCGTGACATTACTGACCTCAATTGTTCAGTCACTGATCTCACTTAAATATTCGCTTCCCTTCCTGATACATCACTGAACTGACCTGTGTTATCAATGCCCATCCAGGTTTACCCTGACATCACTCATACTGTCACTACCCATCCAGGATTATCACTGACCTCACTCATACTGTCACTACCCATCCAGGTTTATCACTAACCTCACTCATACTGTCACTACCCATCCAGGTTTATCACTGACCTCACTCATACTGTCACTACCCATCCAGGTTTATCACTGACCTCACTCATACTGTCTCTACCCATCCAGGATTATCACTGACCTCACTCATACTGTCACTACCCATCCAGATACATTTAGGTGCACCGTTGCACGATGGCGTTGCCTCAGACATACTCTCTTACAATACTCCTGAAATCTCACGGATCCAGGGCAACATAAACGAATTTTTCAAAATTACAGTAGGTTTATACATTAGTTTAATTAAATACAGAACAATGAACCTATTTTAGATTATCTGAAAGATCACTGTTGAGGAACCATGAAGTGAATTATAATAGAAATATAACCTGCTGATTTCCCAATTTCTGATTTATTGTTTTTGGAGTCTGACCAGTGAAACGTTTCAGTTTCTGTGTGTGACTGTTAAGCCCTCCCCTGAGAAGTGGATAGAAATTGTATGGAATGACATGATTACATCGGCTCATGGAAATGATTTGAAACTGTAAATGAAACGGCTCCCACTTCTCATCATTCCTGTCAGACCGAGCGATTCGCACCGTCTGTTATTCCCAATAGTTATTAAAATGATCCTATTCTGTGGTTTGTGGGGTTTTTAATATACATCTGTCCAATACCTGGTTTAAAGTATATTGTTGTTTAAAGAGTCTTAGAGTGAAAAGGGAATCTGCTGCTGTTCAGTGACTGGATTGAATGTGACTCACCCTGGAACCTACATGTCTCTGCTTCTTATTAGTTACAGTAAGCTGACAACAGATTTACACAATCTCCCATTATCATTTCTGAGATCACAGAATATATTTTAAAAGATGCCCCAAACTAACACTCAGCTCAATTCTAAAATTCACTCCCAACAATTCAATCATTAAATTCACTGATTGAATGAAGTCAGAGATGTAACCACGGCCGGGAATGTAACCTGTCTTGTTTAATGCTGGGAATCAGGTTCACTGTTACTGGTGGAAATTTCAGAGGAATCCTGTGTTGGACAGTGTCAGCTCAGTACCAAAACATTCAAAGATAAAATCCAGATTCTAACCAGTGTAGACTAAACTTTCAGTTAAATCTCCATCCCCCACAATGAGGGACCGTCCGTGTTGTCTGTGTTCTGCCTTATGAGGGTGGCTGGGGATTTTCACACTGATGCTGTATAGACTGAACTTATAAAGAGGAACAGTGAATCCCTGAAATGTGCTACTTACAATGGTCAGAATCTGTTGCCGTATTTTGAAAGTCCTGATATTAATTAGCACCGTTCCACCCAGCAGTCTACATTTTCAATCCTGCAGAGTGAACCCGATTCCCACAGTGCAACCTCGCTGAGTGAGATGAACATCTCTTGGTTTTTGTACAGTCAGAGTGTTTAATGATTAAATGATAGGAATTGATTTATTGAGATGAGCAAATTGCAGATCTGTGATAAATTTTAGATATATTCCATTATAATAAACATTGGAAAGAATACTCTATGACCTGCTGTGTTCAACTGACTGGAATTAATAACAAGCAGAGACAATTAGTTCCCATGGAGACTGGCATCAATTAGTCATTGAACGGCTGAAATTAACCTGTTCTGGTCCGGCACTTCATATAACAAATATAAAGTATATGATTTTATATCTATATTAATATGAGACAGATATTTCCAGTCTGTAAAGTGAACTCCCAAAAGAACTGAATATTATTTCACTAGAATTGGGAATAATAGAAAATATGAGGTCCACAGTCCGATAGGATTACATTGAGAGCAGAGATTTAGTTACAGATTTCAGATAATTTCAGTGATAAATTCTAATCCTGTCCTTACCGCGACTGTCTATCCAATTCAGCCGGTGAGTTTACACTCAGATACCGTCCCTGAAACATGGAGCAGGTCAGTTCACAAATAAAATTCCCTTGTACAGCACGACCTAACTATCAGATTTGCTAAATCAAACTTGAGTGTTCAGAAACTGATCTTTGGGAGAAGTGGATGGTCCTGATTGCCACTCATCGATATCCCAATTTAAATATTTTCAGTTCTGTAATAAACATGAGCGGGAATAATGTCTGATGCTGCTGTGACCAACGGACTGGCACTAATATGACCCTGTTAGCTGGCAGTATCACTGCCGGTTTCAACACAAGCAACAGAAATCATCGCTTCTCACAGAACATGCGGGAAGATTTGATAGTTATTTAGAAATGTAACTGACCTCACTTATACTGTCACTATCCATTCTGTTTACCACGAATCTCACTTGAACCAACATTCCACATCCAGGTACATTATTGACCTCACTTGTACTGTCAATACAAACCGAGCTGGTTTACTGACAGATATTCCACTGTAATTACAAGTAAGAAATATCTCTGATATAGTTTGTACTGCCACTATCCATTCCGAGACATTACTGACCTCAATTGTTCAGTCACTGATCTCACTTAAATATTCGCTTCCCTTCCTGATACATCACTGAACTGACCTGTTTTATCAATGCCCATCCAGGTTTACCCTGACATCACTCATACTGTCACTACCCATACAGAATTATCACTGACCTCACTCATACTGTCACTACCCATCCAGGTTTATCACTGACCTCACTCATACTGTCACTACCCTTCCAGGTTTATCACTGAACTCACTCTTACTGTCACTACCCATCCAGGTTTATCACTGACCTCACTCATACTGTCACTACCCATCCAGGATTATCACTGACCTCACTCATACTGTCACTACCCATCCAGGTTTATCACTGACCTCACTCATACTGTCACTGCCCATCCAGGATTATCACTGACCTCACTCATACTGTCACTACCCATCCAGGTTTATCACTGACCTCACTCATACTGTCACTGCCCATCCAGGATTATCACTGACCTCACTCATACTGTCACTACCCATCCAGTTTTATCACTGACCTCACTCATACTGTGTCTTCCCATCCAGATACATTTAGGTGCACCGTTGCACGATGACGCTCCCTCAGACATACGGCTCTCTCTTTCATTACTCCTGAAATCTCACGGATCCAGGGCAATATAAACAAATTGTTCAAAATTACAGTATATTTATCCATTAGTTTAATTACATACAGAACATAGAACCTATTTTAGATTATCTGAAGGATCACAGGTGAGGAACCATGGAGTGAATTATAATAGAAATATAACCTGCTGATTTCCCAATTTCTGATTTATTGTTTTTGGTGTCTGACCAGTGAAATGTTTCAGTTTCTATGTGTGACTGTTAAGCCCACCCCTGAGAAGTGGATAGAAATTGTATGAAATGACAAGATTACATCGGCTCATGGAAATGATTTAAAACTGTAAATTAATCGGCTCCCACTTCTCATCATTCCTGTCAGACCGAACGATTCGCACCATCTGTTATTCCCAATAGTTATTAAAATGATCCTATTCTGTGGTTTGTGGGGTTTTTAATATTCATCTGTCCAATACCTGGTTTAAAGTATATTGTTGTGTAAAGAGTCTTAGAGTGAAAAGGGAATCTGCTGCTGTTCAGTGACTGGATTGAATGTGACTCACCCTGGAACCTACATGTCTCTGCTTCTTATTAGTTACAGTAAGCTGACAACAGATTTACACAATCTCCCATTATCATTTCTGACATCACAGAACATATTTTAAAAGATGCCCCAAACTAACACTAAGCTCAATTCTAGAATTCACTCCCAACAATTCAATCATTAAATTCACTGATTGAATGAAGTCAGAGATGTAACCACGGCCGGGAATGTAACCTGTCTTGTTTAATGCTGGGATTCAGGTTCACTGTTACTGGTGGAAATTTCAAAGGGATCCTGTGTTGGACAGTGTCAGCTCAGTACCAGAACATTCAAAGATATATCCCCAGATTCTAACCAGTGTAGACTAAACTTTCAGTTAAATCTCCATCCCCCACAATGAGGGACTGTCGATGTTGCCTGGGTTCTGCCTTATGACGGGGGCTGGGAATTTTCACACTGATGCTGTATAAACTGAATTTATAAAGAGGAATAGTGAATCCCTTAAATGTGCTGCTCACAATGGTGAGAATCTGTTGCCGTATTTTGAAAGTCCTGATATTAATTCGCACCTTTCCACCCAGCAGTCCACATTTTCAATCCTGCAGAGGGAACCCGATTCCCACAGTGCAACCTCCCTGAGTGAGATGAACATCTCTTGGTTTTGTACAGTCAGGGTGTTTAATGATTAAATGATAGGAATTGATTTATTGAGATTAGCAAAATGCAGATCTGTGATATATTTTAAATCTGTTCCATTGTAATAAATATTGGAAAGAATACTCCATGACCTGCTGTGTTCAACTGACTGGAATTAATAACAAGCAGAGACAATTAGTTCCCATGGAGACTGGCATCAATTAGTCACTGAACGGCTGAAATTAACCTGTTCTGGTCCGGCACTTCATATAACAAATATAAAGTATATGATTTTATATCTATATTAATATTAGACAGGTATTGCCCGTCTGTAAGGTGAACTCCCAAAAGAACTGAATATTATTTCACTAGAATTGGGAATAATAGAATATATGAGGCCCACAGTCCGATAGCATTACATTGAGAGCAGAGATTTAGTTACAGATTTCAGACAATATCGGTGATAAATTCTAACCCTGTCATTTCAGCGACTGTCTATCCAATTCACCCGGTCAGTTTACACTCAGATACCGTCCCTGAAACATGGAGCAGGTCAGTTCGCAAATACAATTCTCTGGTACAGCACGACCTAATGATCAGTTTGATTTAGCAAACCTGGGGTGTTCAGAAACTGATCTTTGGGAGAAGTGGATTGTCCTGATTGCCACTCCTCGATATCTCTATTTAAATATTTTCAGTTCTGTAATAAACATGAGCGGGAATAATGTCTGATGCTGCTGTGACCAACGGACTGGCACTAATATGACCCTGTTAGCTGACAGTCTCACTGCCGGTTTCAACACAAGCAAAATAAATCATTGCTCCTCACAGAACATGCAGGAAGACTTGATAGTTATTTAGAAATGTAACTGACTTCACATCTACTGTTACGACCCAATCCGATATGTCACTGACCTCACTTATACTGTAACTATCCATTCTGTAGTCCACGAGCCTCATTTGCACCATCGTTCCACATCCAGGCACATTACTGACATCACTTGTACTGTCCATACAATCCGAGCTGCATTTCTGACAGATATTGTACTGACAATAAATCTCTAGGAGTATCTCTGACATACATTGTACTGCCACTGCCCATTCCGAGACATTACTGACCTCAATTGTTCAGTCACTGATCTCACTTATATATTCACTGCCCTTCCTGATACATCACTGAACTGGAAACTACATCTCTCTGCTTCTTATTAGTTACAGTAGGCTGAGCACAACAGATTTACACAAGGCTCCCATTATCATTTCTGAGATCACAGAATATATTTTAAAAGATTCCCCAAAATAACTCTCAGCTCAAATTAACAATTTACTCCCAATAATTCAATCATTAAATTCACTGATTGAATGAAGTAAGAGATGTAACCACGGCCGGGAATGTAACCTGTCTTGTTCAACGCTGGGATTCAGGTTCACTGTTACTGGTGGAAATTTCAAAGGAACTTGTGTTGGACAGTGTCAGCTCAGTACCAGAACATTAAAAGATATAATCCAGATTCTCACCAGTGTAGACAAAACTTTCAGTTAAATCTCCATCCCCCATAATGAGGGAACATCCGTGTTGCATTTTTTTGCCTTATTAGGAGGGATGGGGATTTTCACACTGACGCTGTATCGGCTGAACTTATAAAGAGGAATTGTGAATCCCTGAAAGGTGCTGCTTACAATGGGGAGAATCTGTTACCATATTTTGAAAGTCCTGATATTAATTAGCACCTTTCCAACCAGCAGTCTACATTTTCAATCCTGCAGAGTGAACCCAAATCCCACAGTGCAACCACGCTGAGTGAGATGGACATCTCTTGGTTTTTGGACAGTCAGAGTGTTTAGTGATTAAATGATAGGAATTGATATATTGATGTGAGCAAAATGTAAATCTGTGATATATTTTAAATATATTCCATTATAATAAACATTGGAAAGAATACTCTATGACCTGCTTTGTGTTCAACTGAATGTAATTAATAATAAGCAGACATAATTAGTTCCCATGGCGACTGGCATCAATTACAATCACTGAACGGCTGAACTTAACCCATTCTAGTCCGGCACTTTATATATCAAATAGAAAGTAGATTATTTTCTATCTATATTAAAACTGGACAAGTATTGCCCGTCTGTATGCTGAGCTCCCCAAGAGCTGAATATTATTTCACTCGATATTCGGAAGTTCAGAGAATAAGAACCCGCAGTCTGATCCACTGGCAGGAAGTCAGAGCAGCTTTTCAGTGACAGATTTCAGGTAATTTCGGTGATAAATTCTAATCCTCTCATTTCAGTGGCTATCAAATTCACCCGGAGCAGACAAACCGATACACTCTTCCTGAACAAAGGAGCAGGTCAGTTCATAACTAACATTCTGATACACACACTGTTAGATCAGACACCAGGAGATCATACAGCTTCCCAAAAAAACACACGGTTGGATCAGAGACCACGAGATCATTCAGACTCCAAAACACGCACTGTTAGATCAGAAACCAGGAGCTCATTCAGACTCCCACACACACACTGTTAGATCAGAGAGCAGGAGCCCATTCAGACTCCCACACACACACTGTAAGATCAGGGACCAGGAGCCCATTTAGACTCCCTCACACACACTGTTAGATCAGAGACCAGGAGCCCATTCAAACTCCTACACACACTGTTTGATCAGAGACCAGGAGCCCATTAAGACTCCCAATCACACGCTGAGGGATCAGAGACAAGGAGCTCATTCAGACTCCCACACATATACTGTTAGATCAGAGAAGAGGTGCTCATTTAGACTCCCACACATATACTCTTGCATCAGAGACCCGCATTTCATTTAGTCATCCACAAACACACTGTTAGATCAGAGACCAGTAGCTAAATCAGACTCCCACACATATACTCTTGGATCAGAGACCAACATCTCATTCAGACTCCCACACACACTGTTAGATTAGAGCCCTGGAGCCTTTCAGACTCCAACACACCCACTGTTTTATCAGAGATCTGGGGGCCATTCAGCCTCTCGCACACACACTGTTAGATCAGAGACAAGGAGCCCATTCAGACTGCCACACACACACTGTTAGATCAGAGGCCATGAGCTAATTCTGACTCCCACACACACACTGTTAGATCAGAGACCAGGATCCCATTCAGACTCCCACACACACAATGTTAGATCAGAGACCAGGAGCCCATTAAGACCCCCATACACATACTGTTAAATCAGAGCCCTGGAGTCCATTCGGACTCCCACACACACTGTTAGATCAGAGACCAGGAAGCCATTCAGACTCCCACACACACACTGTTTGATCAGAGACCAGGAGCCCATTCAGACACTCACACATACAACGTTAGATCAGAGACCAGGAGCCTATTGAGACTCCTACAAACACACTGTTAGATCAGAGAGCAGGAGCTTATTCAGACTCCCACAAACACAGTGATAGATCAGAGACCAGGAGCCCATTCTGACTCCCACGCACACACTGTTAGATCAGAGACCAGGAGCCCATTCAAACTCCCACACACACACTGTTAGATCAGAGACCAGGAGCCCATTCGGACTTCTACACACACTTTGTTCGATCAGAGACCAGGAGCCCATTCAGACTCCCACGCACACACTGTTAGATCAGAGAGCAGGAACCCATTCGGACTTCTACACACACTTTGTTCGATCAGAGACCAGGAGCCCATTCAGACTCCCACGCACACACTGTTAGATCAGAGAGCAGGAACCCATTCGGACTTCTACACACACTTTGTTTGATCAGAGACCAGGAGACCATTCAGACTCCCAGACATATACTCTTGGATCAGAGACCAGCATCTCATTCAGACTCACACAAACGCACTGTTAGATCAGAGACCAGTAGCTTATTAATACTTCCACACACACACTGTTAGATCAGAGACCAGCATCTCATTCAGACTCCCACACACACTGTTAGATTAGAGACAAGGAGCCCATTCAGACTCCAACACACACACTGTTTTATCAGAGATCAGGGGGACATTCAGACTCCCACACACACACTGTTAGATCAGAGACCAGGAGCTCATTAAGACTCCCACACACACACCCTGTTAGATCAGAGACCAGTAGCTAAGTCAGACTCCCACACACACTGTTAGATTAGAGACCAGGAGCCCATTCAGACTCCCACACACACAATGAAAGATCAGAGACCAGGAGCCCATTCAGATTTCCACACATACACTGTTCGATCAGAGACCAGGAGCCCATTCAGATTCCCACGCACAAACTGTTAGATCAGAGACCAGGAGCCCATTCAGACTCCCATAAACAAACTGTTAGATCAGAGACCAGGAGCTCATTCAAACTCCCACATACATACTGTTAGTTCAGAGACCAGGAGACCATTCAGATTCGCACACACACACTGTTAGATCAGAGACCAGGGGACCCTTCAGACTCCCACAAACGCACTGTTCGATCAGAGACCAGAAACTTATTCAGACTCCCGCATACACACTGTATGATCCGAGACCAGGAGCTCATTCAGACTCCCGCACACACACTGTTAGATCAGAGACCAGGAGCTCATTCAGACTCCCGCAAACACAGTAATAGATCAGAGACCAGGAGCCAATTCTTACTCCTACACACACACTGTTAGATCAGAGACCAGGAGCCCATTCAGACTCCCACACACACTGTTAGATCAGAGACCAGGAGCCCATTCAGACTCCCGCAGCACAGTGATAGATCAGAGATCAGGAGCCAATTCTTACTCCTACACACACACTGTTAGATCAGAGACCAGGAGCCCATTCAGACTCCCACACACACTGTTAGATCAGAGACCAGGAGCCCATTCAGACTCCCGCAGCACAGTGATAGATCAGAGATCAGTAGCCAATTCTTAGTCCTACACACACACTGTTAGATCGAAGACCAGGAGCCCATTCAGACTCCCACACACACACTGTTAGATCAGAGACCATGAGCTCATTCAGACTCCCACACACACACTGTTAGATCAGAGACCTGGAGCTCATTCAGACTCCCACACACACACTGTTAGATCAGAGACCAGGAGCCCATTCAGACTCCCACACACACACTGTTAGATCAGAGACCAGGAGACCATTCTGACTCCCACACACACACTGTTAGATCAAAGACCAGGAGCTCATTCAGACTCCCACACACACTATTAGATCAGAGATCAGGAGCCCATTCAGACTCCCACACACGCACTGTTTCATCAGAGACCAGGAGCCCATTCAGATTCGCACACACACACTGTTAGATCAGAGACCAGGAGACCATTCAGATTCGCACACACACACTGTTAGATCAGAGACCAGGAACTCATTCAGACTCCCACACACACACTGTTAGATCAGAGATCAGGAGCCCATTCAGACTCCCACACACACACTGTTAGATCAGAGACCAGGAACTCATTCAGACTCCCACACACACACTGTTAGATCAGAGACCAGAAACTCATTCAGACTCCCACACACACACTGTTAGATCAGAGATCAGGAGCCCATTCAGACTCCCACACACACACTGTTAGATCGGAGACCAGGATCTCATTCGAACTCCTACATACACTTTGTTCGATCAGAGACCAGGAGCGCATTCAGATTCACAAACACACACTGTTACATCAGAGAACAGGAACTCATTCAGACTCCCACACATATACTGTTGGATCAGAGACAAGCATCTCATTCAGACTCCCACATACAAACTGTTAGATCAGAGACCAGTAGCTTATTCAGACTCCTACACACACTTTGTTCGATCAGAGACCAAGGGCGCATTCAGATTCACATAAACACACTGTTAGATCGGAGACCAGAAGCTGATTCAGACTCCCACATACATACTGTTAGATCAGAAACCTGGAGCCCATTCAGAGTACCACACACACACTGTTTGATCAGAGACCAGGAGCCCATTCAGACACCCACACATACAATGTTAGACCAGAGATCAGGAGCCTATTCAGACTCCCACAAACACACTGTTAGATCAGAGAGCAGGAGCTCATTCAGATTCCCACAAACACAATGATAGATCAGAGACCAGGAGCCAATTCTTACTCCCACACACACACTATTAGGTCAGAGACCAGGAGACCATTCAGATTCCCACACACACACTGTTAGTTCACAGACCAGGGGTCCATTCAGACTCCCACACACACACTGTTAGACCAGAGACCAGGAGCCTATTCAGACTCCCACACACACACTGTTAGATCAGAGACCATTAGCCCATTCAGACACTCACACATACAATGTTAGACCAGAGACCAGGAGCCCATTCAGACTCCCACACACACACTGTTTGATCAGAGACCAGGAGCCCATTCAGACACCCACACATACAATGTTAGACCAGAGACCAGGAGCCTATTCAGACTCCCACAAACACACTGTTAGATCAGAGAGCAGGAGCTCATTCAGATTCCCACAAACACAATGATAGATCAGAGACCAGGAGCCAATTCTTACTCCCACACACACACTGTTAGATCAGAGACCAGGAGACCATTCAGATTCCCACACACACACTGTTAGATCAGAGACTAGGGCTCCATTCAGACTCCCACAAACGCACTATTAGGTCAGAGACCAGGAGACCATTCAGATTCCCACACACACACTGTTAGATCACAGACCAGGGGTCCATTCAGACTCCCACACACACACTGTTAGACCAGAGACCAGGAGCCTATTCAGACTCCCACACACACACTGTTAGATCAGAGACCATTAGCCCATTCAGACACTCACACATACAATGTTAGACCAGAGACCAGGAGCCCATTCAGACTCCCACACACACACTGTTTGATCAGAGACCAGGAGCCCATTCAGACACCCACACATACAATGTTAGACCAGAGACAAGCATCTCATTCAGACTCCCACATACAAACTGTTAGATCAGAGACCAGTAGCTTATTCAGACTCCTACACACACTTTGTTCGATCAGAGACCAAGGGCGCATTCAGATTCACATAAACACACTGTTAGATCGGAGACCAGAAGCTGATTCAGACTCCCACATACATACTGTTAGATCAGAAACCTGGAGCCCATTCAGAGTACCACACACACACTGTTTGATCAGAGACCAGGAGCCCATTCAGACACCCACACATACAATGTTAGACCAGAGATCAGGAGCCTATTCAGACTCCCACAAACACACTGTTAGATCAGAGAGCAGGAGCTCATTCAGATTCCCACAAACACAATGATAGATCAGAGACCAGGAGCCAATTCTTACTCCCACACACACACTGTTAGATCAGAGACCAGGAGACCATTCAGATTCCCACACACACACTGTTAGATCAGAGACTAGGGCTCCATTCAGACTCCCACAAACGCACTATTAGGTCAGAGACCAGGAGACCATTCAGATTCCCACACACACACTGTTAGATCACAGACCAGGGGTCCATTCAGACTCCCACACACACACTGTTAGACCAGAGACCAGGAGCCTATTCAGACTCCCACACACACACTGTTAGATCAGAGACCATTA
The DNA here is from genome assembly GCA_030390025.1 of Squalus acanthias. Taxonomy (NCBI): domain Eukaryota; kingdom Metazoa; phylum Chordata; class Chondrichthyes; order Squaliformes; family Squalidae; genus Squalus; species Squalus acanthias. Next base: position 67,595 of record JASTWF010000547.1, on the reverse strand, counting down.
GCCCATTCAGACACTCACACATACAATGTTAGACCAGAGACCAGGAGCCCATTCAGACTCCCACACACACACTGTTTGATCAGAGACCAGGAGCCCATTCAGACACCCACACATACAATGTTAGACCAGAGACCAGGAGCCTATTCAGACTCCCACAAACACACTGTTAGATCAGAGAGCAGGAGCTCATTCAGATTCCCACAAACACAATGATAGATCAGAGACCAGGAGCCAATTCTTACTCCCACACACACACTGTTAGATCAGAGACCAGGAGACCATTCAGATTCCCACAGACACACTGTTAGATCAGAGACTAGGGCTCCATTCAAACTCCCACAAACGCACTATTAGGTCAGAGACCAGGAGACCATTCAGATTCCCACACACACACTGTTAGATCACAGACCAGGGGTCCATTCAGACTCCCACACACACACTGTTAGACCAGAGACCAGGAGCCTATTCAGACTCCCACACACACACTGTTAGATCAGAGACCATTAGCCCATTCAGACACTCACAAATACAATGTTAGACCAGAGACCAGGAGCCCATTCAGACTCCCACACACACACTGTTAGATCAGAGACCAGGAGCCCATTCAGACACCCACACATACAATGTTAGATCAGAGACCAGGAGCCTATTCAGACTCCCACAAACACACTGTTAGATCAGAGACCAGGAGCCCATTCAGACTCCGACAAACACACTGTTAGATCAGAGACCAGGAGCTCATTCAGACTCCCACACACACACTGTTAGATCAGAGACCAGGAGCCCATTCAACCTCCCACACACACACTGTTAGATCAGAGACCAGGAGCCCATTCAGACTCCCACACACACACTGTTAGATCAGAGACCAGGAGCCCATTCAGACTCCCACACACACACTGTTAGATCAGAGACCAGGAGCCCATTCAGACTCCCACACACACACTGTTAGATCAGAAACCAGGAGCCCATTCAGACTCACACACACACTGTTAGATTAGAGACCAGGAGCACATTCAGACTACCACACACACACTGTTAGATCAGAGACCAGGAGCCCATTCAGACTCCCATACTCACACTGTTAGATCAGAGACCAGGAGCCCATTCAGACTCCCATACTCACACTGTTAGATAAGAGACCAGGAGCCCATTCAGACTCCCACACACACAGTGTTAGATCAGAGACCAGGAGCCCATTCAGACTCCCACACACACACTGTTAGATCAGAAACCAGGAGCCCATTCAGACTCACACACACACTGTTAGAATAAAGACCAGGAGCACATTCAGACTACCACACACACACTGTTAGATCAGAGACCAGGAGCCCATTCAGACTCCCGCACACACACTGTTAGATCAGAGACCAGGAGCCAATTTAGACACCCACACACACAGTGTTGGATCAGAGACCAGGAGCTCATTCAGACTACCACAAACACACTCTTACTTCAGTTACCAGGAGCTAATTCAGACTCCCACACACACTGTTAAATCTGAGACCAAGTGACCATTCAGTCTCCCACGCACACACTGTTAGATGAGAGACCAGGAGCTCATTCAGACTCCCACACACACTGTTAGATTAGAGACAAGGAGCCCATTCAGACTCCAACACACACACTGTTTTATCAGAGATCAGGGGGACATTCAGACTCCCACACACACACTGTTAGATCAGAGACCAGGAGCTCATTAAGACTCCCACACACACACCCTGTTAGATCAGAGACCAGTAGCTAAGTCAGACTCCCACACACACTGTTAGATTAGAGACCAGGAGCCCATTCAGACTCCCACACACACAATGAAAGATCAGAGACCAGGAGCCCATTCAGATTTCCACACATACACTGTTCGATCAGAGACCAGGAGCCCATTCAGATTCCCACGCACAAACTGTTAGATCAGAGACCAGGAGCCCATTCAGACTCCCATAAACAAACTGTTAGATCAGAGACCAGGAGCTCATTCAAACTCCCACATACATACTGTTAGTTCAGAGACCAGGAGACCATTCAGATTCGCACACACACACTGTTAGATCAGAGACCAGGGACCCTTCAGACTCCCACAAACGCACTGTTCGATCAGAGACCAGAAACTTATTCAGACTCCCGCATACACACTGTATGATCCGAGACCAGGAGCTCATTCAGACTCCCGCACACACACTGTTAGATCAGAGACCAGGAGCTCATTCAGACTCCCGCAAACACAGTAATAGATCAGAGACCAGGAGCCAATTCTTACTCCTACACACACACTGTTAGATCAGAGACCAGGAGCCCATTCAGACTCCCACACACACTGTTAGATCAGAGACCAGGAGCCCATTCAGACTCCCGCAGCACAGTGATAGATCAGAGATCAGGAGCCAATTCTTACTCCTACACACACACTGTTAGATCAGAGACCAGGAGCCATTCAGACTCCCACACACACTGTTAGATCAGAGACCAGGAGCCCATTCAGACTCCCGCAGCACAGTGATAGATCAGAGATCAGTAGCCAATTCTTAGTCCTACACACACACTGTTAGATCGAAGACCAGGAGCCCATTCAGACTCCCACACACACACTGTTAGATCAGAGACCATGAGCTCATTCAGACTCCCACACACACACTGTTAGATCAGAGACCTGGAGCTCATTCAGACTCCCACACACACACTGTTAGATCAGAGACCAGGAGCCCATTCAGACTCCCACACACACACTGTTAGATCAGAGACCAGGAGACCATTCTGACTCCCACACACACACTGTTAGATCAAAGACCAGGAGCTCATTCAGACTCCCACACACACTATTAGATCAGAGATCAGGAGCCCATTCAGACTCCCACACACGCACTGTTTCATCAGAGACCAGGAGCCCATTCAGATTCGCACACACACACTGTTAGATCAGAGACCAGGAGACCATTCAGATTCGCACACACACACTGTTAGATCAGAGACCAGGAACTCATTCAGACTCCCACACACACACTGTTAGATCAGAGATCAGGAGCCCATTCAGACTCCCACACACACACTGTTAGATCAGAGACCAGGAACTCATTCAGACTCCCACACACACACTGTTAGATCAGAGACCAGAAACTCATTCAGACTCCCACACACACACTGTTAGATCAGAGATCAGGAGCCCATTCAGACTCCCACACACACACTGTTAGATCGGAGACCAGGATCTCATTCGAACTCCTACATACACTTTGTTCGATCAGAGACCAGGAGCGCATTCAGATTCACAAACACACACTGTTACATCAGAGAACAGGAACTCATTCAGACTCCCACACATATACTGTTGGATCAGAGACAAGCATCTCATTCAGACTCCCACATACAAACTGTTAGATCAGAGACCAGTAGCTTATTCAGACTCCGACACACACTTTGTTCGATCAGAGACCAAGGGCGCATTCAGATTCACATAAACACACTGTTAGATCGGAGACCAGAAGCTGATTCAGACTCCCACATACATACTGTTAGATCAGAAACCTGGAGCCCATTCAGAGTACCACACACACACTGTTTGAACAGAGACCAGGAGCCCATTCAGACACCCACACATACAATGTTAGACCAGAGATCAGGAGCCTATTCAGACACCCACACATACAATGTTAGACCAGAGACCAGGAGCCTATTCAGACTCCCACAAACACACTGTTAGATCAGAGACCAGGAGCCCATTCAGACTCCGACAAACACACTGTTAGATCAGAGTCCAGGAGCTCATTCAGACTCCCACACACACAGTGTTAGATCAGAGACCAGGAGCCCATTCAACCTCCCACACACACACTGTTAGATCAGAGACCAGGAGCCCATTCAGACTCCCACATACACACTGTTAGATCAGAGACCAGGAGCCCATTCAGACTCCGACAAACACACTGTTAGATCAGAGACCAGGAGCTCATTCAGACTCCCACACACACACTGTTAGATCAGAGACCAGGAGCCCATTCAACCTCCCACACACACACTGTTAGATCAGAGACCAGGAGCCCATTCAGACTCCCACATACACACTGTTAGATCAGAGACCAGGAGCCCATTCAGACTCCCACACACACACTGTTAGATCAGAGACCAGGAGCCCATTCAGACTCCCACACACACACTGTTAGATCAGAAACCAGGAGCCCATTCAGACTCACACACACACTGTTAGAATAGAGACCAGGAGCACATTCAGACTACCACACACACACTGTTAGATCAGAGACCAGGAGCCCATTCAGACTCCCATACTCACACTGTTAGATCAGAGACCAGGAGCCCATTCAGACTCCCATACTCACACTGTTAGATAAGAGACCAGGAGCCCATTCAGACTCCCACACACACAGTGTTAGATCAGAGACCAGGAGCCCATTCAGACTCCCACACACACACTGTTAGATCAGAAACCAGGAGCCCATTCAGACTCACACACACACTGTTAGAATAAAGACCAGGAGCACATTCAGACTACCACACACACACTGTTAGATCAGAGACCAGGAGCCCATTCAGACTCCCGCACACACACTGTTAGATCAGAGACCAGGAGCCAATTTAGACACCCACACACACAGTGTTGGATCAGAGACCAGGAGCTCATTCAGACTACCACAAACACACTCTTACTTCAGTTACCAGGAGCTAATTCAGACTCCCACACACACTGTTAAATCTGAGACCAAGTGACCATTCAGTCTCCCACGCACACACTGTTAGATGAGAGACCAGGAGCTCATTCAGACTCCCAGACACACATTGTTATATCAGAGACCAGGAGCCCATTCAGACTCCCACACACACACTGTTAGATCAGAAATTGGAGCTCATTCAGACTCCCAGACACACACAGTTAGATCAGAGACCAGCAGTTCATTCAAACTCCCACAAACACAATCTTAGTTCAGTGACCAGGAGCTAATTCAGACTCCCACACACACACTGGTAGATCAGAGACCAAGTGACCATGCAGACTCCCACACACACACTGTTAGATCAGAGACCAGGAGCCCAATCAGACTCCCACTCGCACAATGTTTGATCAGAGACCAGGAGCCCATTCAGACTTCCACACACATACTGTGAGATCAGGGACCAGGAACCCATTCAGACTCCCACACACACACTGTTAGATCAGAGACCAGGAGCTCAATCAGACTCCCACACACACAATGTTAGATCAGAGACCAGGAGCCCATTCAGACTCCCACACACACACTGTTAGATCAGAGACCAGGAGTTCATTCAGACTCCCAGACACACATTGTTAGATCAGAGTCCAGGAGCTCATTCAGACTCTCACACACACTGTTAGATCAGAGACCAGGAGCCCATTCAGACTCCCACACACACAATGTTAGATCAGAGGCCAAGAGCCCATTCAGACTCCCACACACACAATGTTAGATCAGAGACCAAGAGCCCATTCAGCCTCCCACACACACAATGTTAGATCAGAGACCAAGAGCCCATTCAGCCTCCCACACACACACTGTCAGTCCAGAGACCAGGAGCCCATTCAGACTTCAACATAAATACTGTTAGATCAGAGACCGGGATCCCATTCAGTCTCCCACACACACACACTGTTATATCAGAGACCAGGAGCCCATACAGACACCCACACACACACTGTTAGACAGAGACCAGGGTCCCATTCAGACGCCTACGCGCGCAGTGTCAGATAAGAGACCAGGAGCTCATTCAGACACAAACATACACACTGTAAGATCAGAAACTAGGAGCTCCTTCATACTCTCACACACACTGTTAGATCAGAGACCAGGAGCTCATTCAGACTCTCACACACACTGTTAGATCAGAGACCAATAACTCATTCAGACAACCAGACACTCATTGTTAGATCAGAGAACAGGAGCTCATTCAGACTATCGCACACAGTGTTAGATCAGATACCAGGAGCGAATTCAGACTCCCAGACACACACTGCTGGATCAGAGACCAGGAGCCCATACAGACTCCCATACACACACTGTTAGATCAGAGACCAGGAGCCCATTCAGACTCCCACGCACATACTGTTAGATCAGAGACCAGGAGCCCATTCAGACTCCCATACACACACTGTTAGATCAGAGACCAGGAGCTCATTTTGATTCCCACTCACACACTGTTAGATCAGAGACCAGGAGCTCATTCAGACTTCCAAGCATATACTGTTGGATCAGAGACCAGGAGCCAATTCAGACTTCCGTACACACACTGTTGGATCAGATATCTGGAGCCCACTCAGACTCCAAAACACACACAGTTAGTTCAGTGACCAGGAGCTCATTCTGACTCCCACACACACACTGTTATGTCTCAATAGTCAGAGGGACAGATAGGAGGTTCTGTGGCAGCAAAAGAGACTCACGGATGGTATGTTGCCTCCCGGGTGCTAGGGTCCGTGACGTCTCGGACCGTGTTTTCAGAATCCTCAAGGGGGAGGGGGAACAATCACAAGTCGTGGTACACATCGGTACCAACGACATAGGTAGGAAAAGGGACGGGGATTTAAAACAGGAATTTAGGGAGCTCGGTTGGAAGCTGAGAGCCAGTACAAACCATGTTGTAATTTCTGGTTTGTTGCCGGTGCCACGTGCTAGCGAGTTGAGGAACAGGGAGAGAGTGCAGATAAACACGTGGCTGCAGGGATGGTGTAGGGGGGAGGGTTCAGTTATGTGGATAATTGGAGCACATTCTGGGGAAGGTGGGACCTGTACAAACAGGACGGTTTGCACCTGAACCAGAGGGGCACCAATATCCTGGGAGGGAAATTTGCTACGGCTCTTCGGGGGGGTTTAAATTAATTTGTCAGGGGGATGGGGAAAAGGGCTGTAGTCCAGGAGCCAGTGGTGAGTGTAGGGTGGTACTGAGGAGGGTATCAAGGTCGCAGAAATGTACCGGCAGACAGGAAGATGGCTTGAAGTGTGTCTACTTCAATGCAAGGAGCATCCGGAATAAGGTAGGAGATCTTGGAGCGTGGATTGGTACTTGGGACTACGATGTGGTGGCCATTACGGAGACATGGTTAGAACAGGGACAGGAATGGTTGTTGGCTGTTCCGGGGTATAGATGTTTCAGTAAGAGTAGGGAAGGTGGTAAGAAAGGTGGAGGAGTAGCATTGTTAATCAAGGATAGTTTAACAGCGGCAGAAAGGCAGTTCGAGGGGGATCTGCCGTCTGAGGTAATATGGGCTGAAGTTAGAAATAGGAAAGGAGCGGTCACGTTGTTAGGAGTTTTCTACAGGCCCCCAAATAGTAATAGAGATGTGGAGGAAGAAATTGCAAAGCAGATTATGAATAGGTGTGGAGGTCACAGAGTAGTTGTCATGGGTGACTTCAACTTTCCAAATATTGATTGGAACCTTTATATGTCAAACAGTTCGGATGGGATAGTTTTTGCACACTGTGTGCAGGAGGGTTTCCTGACACAATATGTGGATAGGCCGACAAGAGGTGGGGCCACGTTGGATTTGGTACTGGGTAATGAACCGGGCCAAGTGTTTGATTTGTATGTGGGAGAGCACTTTGGAGATAGCGACCACAATTCGGTGACTTTCACTATTGCAATGAAGAGGGATAGGGCCATACGGCAGGGCAGGGTTTATAATTGAGGGAGGGGTAATTATGATGCGATTAGGCAAGAATTAGGGAGCATAAGATGGGAACAGAAACTATCAGGGAAAGGCACAAACGAAAAGTTTAGCTTTTTCATGTAGCAATTACTGCGTGTCCTTGATAGGCATGTCCCTGTCAGGCAGGGAGGAAATGGCCGAGTGAGAGAACCATGGTTCACAAAAGAGGTTGAATGTCTAGTCAAGAGGAACAAGGAAGCGTATGTAAGGATGAGAAAACAAGGTTCAGTTGGGTCGATTGAGGGGTACAAGGTAGCAAGGAATGAGCTAAAAAAAAGAGCTTAGGAGAGCTAGGAGGGGGCATGAGAAGTCCTTGGCGGGTCGGATCAAGGAAAACCCCAAGGCTTTTTACTCTTATGTGAGAAATAAAAGAATGACCAGGGTGAGGGTAGGGCCGGTCAAGGACAGTAGTGGGAACTTGTGCATGGAGTCAGAAGAGATAGGAGTGGTGATGAATGAATACTTTTCGTCAGTGTTCACCGAGGAGAGGGGCCATGTTCTTGAGGATGAGAGTGTGATAAAGGTGGATAGGCTGGAGGTGGTAGATGTTCTGAGGGAAGATGTTTTAGCAATTTTGAAGAACCTGAGGGTCGATAAGTCCCCTGGGCCAGATGGGATATATCCTAGGATTCTTTGGGAGGCAAGGGAGGAGATTGCAGAGCCTTTGGCTTTGATCTTTGGGTCCTCACTGTCCACGGGGATGGTACCAGAGGACTGGAGAGTGGCGAATGTTGTTCCTCTCTTCAAGAAAGGAAATAGGAATGACCCTGGTAATTATAGGCCGGTTAGTCTTACTTCGGTGGTTGGTAAGATAATGGAAAAGGTCCTGAGCGATAGGAATTTATGACCATTTGGAAAGAGGCAACTTAATCAGGGATAGTCAACACGGATTCGTGAAGGGTAAGTCTTGCCTAACAAATTTGATTGAATTCTTTGAGGAGGTAACTAAGTGTGTAGATGAAGGTAGAGCAGTTGATGTCGTATACATGGATTTTAGTAAGGTGTTTGATAAGGTTCCCCATGGTCGTCTCATGAAGAAAGTAAGGAGTTGTGGGATAGAGGGAAATTTGGCCGATTGGATAAGTAACTGGCTATCTCATAGAAGGCAGAGGGTGGTGGTGGATGGAACATTTTCGGACTGGAGACCAGTTACCAGCGGTGTGCCACAGGGGTCGGTGCTGGGTCCTCTGCTGTTTGTGATTTTTATCAATGACTTGGAGGAGGGGACTGAAGGGTGGATCAGTAAATTTGCTGATGACACCAAGATTGGTGGAGTAGTGGATGAGGTGGAGGGCTGTTGTCGGCTGCAAAGAGACATTGATAGGATGCAGAGCTAGGCCGAAAAATGGCAGATGGAATTTAACCCTGATAAGTGCGAGGTGATTCATTTTGGTAGGGCAAATTTGAATAAGGATTACAGAGTCAACGGCAGGGTTCTGAGGAACGTGGAGGAACAGAGGGATCTGGGGGTTCATATCCACAGATCTCTGAAGGTTGCCACTCAAGTGGATAGAGCAGTAAAGAAGGCCTATAGTATTTTCGCGTTTATTAACAAGGGGTTTGAGTTTAAGAATCGTGAGGTTATGCTACAACTGTACAGGACCTTGCTGAGACCACATTTGGAATATTGTGTGCAGTTCTGGTCACCTCACTATAGGAAGGACGTGGAAGCATTGGAAAGAGTGCAAAGGAGATTTACCAGGATGCTGCCTGGTTTGGGGGGGAGGTCTTATGAGGAAAGATTGAGGGAGTTAGGTCTTTTCTCTTTAGAGCGGAGCAGGATGAGAGGCGACTTAATAGAGGTTTATAAGATGATGAGGGGGATAGATAGAGTGGATGTTCAGAGACTGTTTCCTCGGGTGCAGGTAGCTGTTACAAGGGGGCATAACTATAAGGTGCATGGGGGGAGATATAGAAGGGATGTCCGAGGTAGATTCTTTACTCAGAGAGTGGTTGGGGTGTGGAATGGACTGCCTGCTGTGATAGTGGAGTCGGACACTTTAGGAACTTTCAAGCGGTTATTGGATAAGCACATGGAGCACACCAGAATGATAGGGAGTGGGATAGCTTGATCTTGGTTTCGGACAATGCTCGGCACAACATCGAGGGCCGAAGGGCCTGTACTGTGCTGTACTGTTCTATGTTTTATGTTCTATATCAGAGGCCAGCACCCCAGAGTTCCCACACACACACTGTTAGATCAGAAACCAGGAGCCGATTCAGGCTCCCACACACACACTGTTGGATCAGAGACCAGGAGCCCATTCAGACTCCCACACGCACACTGTTGGACCAGAGACCAGGAGCCCATTCAGACTCCCACACACACAGTGTTAGATCAGAGACCAGGAGCCGATTCAGGCTCCCACACACACACTGTTAGATCAGATACCAGGAGCCCATTCAGACTCCCACACACACACACTGTTAGATCAGAGTCTAGGAACCCATTCAGACTCCAACACACACAATGTTAGATCAGAGACCAGGAGCTCATTCTGACTCCCACACACACACTGTTAGATCAGAGACCAGGAGCTCATTCTGACTCCCACACACACACTGTTAGAGCAGAGACGAGGAGCTCATTCAGACTTCCAAGCACACACTGTTAGATCAGAGACCAGGAGCTCATTCAGTCTCCCAAAAACACAATCATAGTTCAGTGACCAGGAGCTAATTCAGACTCCCACACACACTGTTAGATCAGAGACCAAGTGACCATGCAAACTCCCATACACACATTTTCAGATCAGAGACCAAAGGACATTCAGACTCCCACACACACACTGTTAGATCAGAAACCAGGAGCTCATTCAGACTCCCACTCACACAATGTTAGATCAGAGACCAGGAGCCCATTCAGACACCCAGACATACACTGTTAGATCAGAGACCAGGAGCCCATTCAGACTCCCACACACACACAGTTTGATCAGTGACCAGGAGCTCAATGAGACACCCACACACACACTGTTTGATCAGAGACCAGAAGCTCATTCAGACTCCCACACACACTCTGTTCGATCAGAGACCAGGAGCACATTCAGTCTTACACACACACACTGTTAGATCAGAGACCAGGAAAAGACTGGTGAAAACCAAAGTTGGTCCATTGCAGTCAGATACGGGGGAATATATAACGGGAAATAAGGAAATGGCAGACCAACTAAATGCATACTTTGGGTCAGTCTTTACGAAGTAAGACACAAAAAACCTCCCTGGGATATCGGGAAAAATACGGACATTGGCAAAGGAGGAACTGACGCAAATCAATATCTCTAAGGATATGGTGTTAAGGAAGCTAAAGGGATTGAAGGCGGACAAATCCCCAGGGCCTGATAACATGCATCCTAGGGTACTGAAGGAGGTGGCCCTAGAGATAGCGGATGCACTAAGTATGATTTTTCAGAATTCATTAGACTCGGGAACAGTGCCCATGGATTGGAGGGTAGCTAACGTTACCCCACTATTCAAAAAGTGATTAGGGAAAAAGCAGGTAATTACAGACCTGTAAGCCTTACATCAGTTGTGGGCAAAATGCTGGAGTCCATCATTAAGGATGAAATAGCGGAGCACTTAGCAAATGGGGACAGGATAGGACAGAGTCAACATGGATTTACAAAGGGTAAATCGTGCTTGACTAATCTATTGGAATTTTTTGAGGGAGTAACTGGTAAAATAGATGGGGGAGAGCCAGTAGATGTGGTGTACCTGGACTTCCAAAAGGCCTTCGATAAGGTCCAACATAAAAGATTAGCAGGGAAAATTGAAGCTCATGGTATAAAGGGGAAAGTATTGACGTGGATAGAGAACTGGCTGTCAGATAGAAAACAGAGAGTTGGAATAAACGGCTCATTTTCTGAATGGCAGGCAGTAACAAGTGGGGTACCACAGGGATCTGTCCTGGGTCCCCAGCTGTTCACAATTTACATTAATGACCTGGATCAGGGAGTCGGATGCAGCATTTCCAAATTTGCAGACGACACTAAACTAGGAGGGGTGGTGGGCTCAGAGGAGGAGACCAGGAAGCTCCAGAGCGATTTGGACAGACTGGGTGATTCGGCGGATAAATGGCAGATGCACTATAATGTGGACAAGTGCGAAGTTATCCACCTTGGGTGCAGGAACGGGAGGGCAAATTATTATTTAAATGGCAATAAATTGGGAGAGGGGGAAGTACAGAGAGACCTGGGTGTTCTTGTACACCAGTGACTGAAGGCGAGCATGCAGGTGCAACAGGCGGTCAAGAAGGCAAACGGTATGCTGGCCTTCATAGCAAAAGGGTTGGAATACAGGAACAGGGATACCTTGCTGCAGCTGTACAGGGCACTGGTGAGACCACACCTCGAGTACTGTGTACAGTTTTGGTCGCTTCATCTGAGGAAAGATGTTCTTGCCATGGAGGGGGTGCAGCGGCGATTCACCAGGCTGATACCAGGAATGGCGGGAATGACCTATGAGGAGAGACTATGTAGTTTAGGGATGTACACACTGGAGTTTAGAAGATTGAGAGGGGACCTCATAGAAGTGCATAAAATTCTGACAGGTCTAGACAGAGTAGATGCAGAAGGAATGTTTCCCTTGGCAGGTGAGAACAGAACTAGAGGACATAATTTAAGGATAAGGGCGAAACCATTTAGGACAGAAATGAGGGGGAATTTCTTCACTCAGATGGTGGTGAACCTGTGGAACTCATTGCCACAGAGGGCAGTGTACGCCAGCTCATTAAATATATTTAAGAGGGAATTAGATATATTTCTACAGGCAAAAGGGGTTAAGGGTTACGGAGAGAAGGCGGGGACGGGATACTGAATTGGAGGATCAGCCATGATCTCATTAAATGGCGGAGCAGGCTCGAAGGGCCGGATGGCCTACTCCTGCTCCTATCTTCTATGTATCTATGTATCTAGGAGCTCATTTAGACTCCCACAAACACGATCTTAGTTCAGTAACCAGGAGCTAATTCAGACTCCCATACACACACTGTTAGATCAGAGACCATGAGCTCATTCAGACTCCCACACAATCTGTTAGATCAGAAACCAGGAGCTCATTCAGACTCCCACTCACACAATGCTAGATCAGAAACCAGGAGCTCATTCTGACTCCCACACACACTGTTAGAGCAGAGACCAGGAGCTCATTCAGACTTCCAAGCACATAGTGTTGGATCAGAGACCAGGAGCCAACACAGACTCCCATACGCACACTGTTAGATAAGAGACAAGGAGCCCACTCAGACTCCCACACACACACTGTGAGATCAGAGACCAGGAACCCAATGAGACTCCAAAACACACACTGTTAGTTCAGAGAGCAGGAGCTCATTCTGACTCCCACACACACACTGTTAGAGCAGAGACCCGGAGCTCATTCAGACTCCCACACACACATTGTTAGATCAGAGACCAATAGCTCATTTAGACTCTCACACACACTGTTAGATCAGAGGCCAGGAGTTCATTCAGACTCCCAGAGACACACTGTTAGAGCAGAGACCAGGAGCTCATTAAGACTCCCACACACACTCTATTCGATCAGAGACCAGGAGCACATTCAGTCTTACACACACACACTGTTAGATCAGAGACCAGGAGCTCATTCAGACTCCCACACACACTGGTAGATCAGAGACCAGGAGCTCATTCAGACTATAAACACACACTGTTAGATCAGACACCAGGAGCTCATTCAGACTTCCACGCACCAACTGTTGGATCAGAGACACGGAGCCAATTCAGACTCCTACACACACACTGTTAGATCAGACACCAGGAGCCCATTCAGACTCCCACACACATACTGTTGGATCATGGAACAGGAACTATTTCAGACTCCCAGCCACACACTTTTAGATCAGAGACCAGGATCCCAATCAGAATCCCGCTCACACAATGTTAGATGAGAGACCAGAAGCGCATTCAGACACCCAGATACCCATTGTTCGATCAGAGACCTGGAGCTCATTCAGACTATCACACACACTGTTAGATCAGAGACCAGGAGCTCATTCCGACTCCCACACACACACTGTTAGATCAGAGACCAGGAGCTCATTCACATTCCCACACACACTGTTAGTTCAGACAGCAGGAGGTGATTCAGACGCCCATACACATAATGTTCGATCAGTGACCAGGCACCCATACAGACTCCCAAACACACACTGTTAGATCAGAGACCAGGAGCTCATTCTGCCTCCCACACACACACTGTTAGATCAGAGAGCAGGAGCCCCATTCAGACTCCCACACACACACTGTTAGATCAGAGACCAGGAGCTAAATCAGACTCCCAGACACACAATGTTCGATCATAGACCAGGAGCTCATTCAGACTCCCATACACACACTGTTATATCAGAGACCAGGAGCCCATTCAGACTATAACACACACACTGTTAGATCAGAGACCAGGAGCTCATTCAGACTCACACAAACACACTGTTAGATCAGAGACCAGGAGCCCATTCAAAATCCAAAACACACACATTAGTTCAGAGACCAGGTGCTCATTCTGACTCCCACACACACACTGTTAGTTCAGAATGAATCCCACACTCACACACTGTACCAGAGACTGACAGATACAGAATGAATCCCACACTCACACACAGTACCTGAGACTGACAGATACAGAATGAATCCCACACTCACACACAGTACCTGAGACTGACAGATACAGATTGAATCCCACACTCACACACAGTACCAGAGAATGACAGATACAGAATGAATCCCACACTCACACACAGTACCTGAGACTGACAGATACAGAATGAATCCCACACTCACACACAGTACCAGAGACTGACAGATACAGAATGAATCCCACACTCACACACAGTACCAGAGACTGAGATACAGAATGAATCCCACACTCACACACAGTACCAGAGACTGAGATACAGAATGAATCCCACACTCACACACAGTACCAGAGACTGACAGATACAGAATGAATCCCACACTCACACACAGTACCAGAGACTGACAGATACAGCATGAATCCCACACTCACACAGTACCAGAGACTGACAGATACAGAATGAATCCCACACTCACACACAGTACCAGAGACTGACAGATACAGAATGAATCCCACACTCACACACAGTGCCAGAGACTGACAGATGCAGAATGAATCACACATTCGCACACAGTACCAGAGACTGACAGATACAGAATGAATCCCACACTCACACACATTACCAGAGGCTGAGACACAGAATGAAACCCACACTCACAAACAGTACCAGAGACTGACAGATACAGAATGAATCCCACACTCACACACAGTACCAGAGACTGAGATACAGAATGAAACCCACACTCACAAACAGAACCAGAGACTGACAGATACAGAATTAATCCCACACACACACAAAGTACCAGAGACTGAGATACAGAATGAATCCCACACTCACACAGTACCAGAGACTGACAGATACAGAATGAATCCCACACTCACACACAGTACCAGAGACTACAGATACAGAATGAATCCCACACTCACACACAGTATCAGAGACTGACAGATACAGAATGAATCCCACACTCACACAGTACCAGAGAGTGAGATACAGAATGAATCCCACACTCAAACACAGTACCAGAGACTGAGATACAGAATGAATCCCACACTCACACACTGTACCAGAGACTGAGATACAGAATGAATCCCACACTCACACACAGTAGCAGAGACTGACAGATACAGAATGAATCCCACACTCACACACAGTACCAGAAACTGAGATACAGAATGAATCCCACACTCACACACAGTACCAGAGACTGAGATACAGAATGAATCCCACACTCACACACAGTACCAGAGACTGAGATACAGAATGAAACCCACACTCACACACAGTACCAGAGACTGAGATACAGAATGTATCCCACACTCACACACCGTACCAGAGACTGAGATACAGAATGAATCCCACACTCACACACAGTACCAGAGACTGACAGATACAGAATGAATCCCACACTCACACGCAGTACCAGAGACTGAGATACAGAATGAATCCCACACTCACACACAGTACCAGAGACTGAGATACAGAATGAATCCCACACTCACACACTGTACCTGAGACTGACAGATACAGAATGAATCCCACACTCACACACAGTACCAGAGACTGACAGATACAGAATGAATCCCACACTCACACACAGTACCAGAGACTGACAGATACAGAATTAATCCCACACTCACACACAGTACCAGAGACTGAGATACAGAATGAATCCCACACTGACACACAGTACCAGAGACTGAGATATAGAATGAATCCCACACTCACACACACTGTACCTGAGACTGACAGATACAGAATGAATCCCACACTCACACACAGTACCAGAGACTGACAGATACAGAATGAATCCCACACTCACACACAGTACCAGAGACTGAGATACAGAATGAATCCCACACTCACACACAGTACCAGAGACTGAGATACAGAATGAATCCCACACTCACACACAGTACCAGAGACTGAGATACAGAATGAATCCCACACTCACACACAGTACCTGAGACTGACATATACAGAATGAATCCCACACTCACACACTGTACCTGAGACTGACAGATACAGAATGAATCCCAAACTCACACACAGTACCAGAGACTGAGATACAGAATGAAACCCACACTCTCACACAGTACCAGAGACTGAGATACAGAATGAAACCCACACTCACAAACAGTACCAGAGACTGACAGATACAGAATGAATCCCACACTCACACACAGTACCAGAGACTGAGATACAGAATGAACCCCACACTCACAAACAGAACCAGAGACTGACAGATACAGATTGAATCCCACACTCACACACAGTACCAGAGACTGACAGATACAGAATGAATCCCACACTCACACACAGTACCAGAGACTGAGATACAGAATTAATCCCACACACACACAAAGTACCAGAGACTGAAATACAGAATGAATCCCACACTCACACACAGTACCAGAGACTGAGATACAGAATGAATCCCACACTCACACACAGTACCAGAGAATGACAGATACAGAATGAATCCCACACTCACACACAGTACCAGAGACTAACAGATACAGAATGAATCCCACACTCACACACAGTATCAGAGACTGACAGATACAGAATGAATCCCACACTCACACACATTACCAGAGACTGACAGATACAGAATGAATCCCACACTCACACACAGTACCAGAGACTGAGATACAGAATGAATCCCACACTCACACACAGTACCTGAGACTGACATATACAGAATGAATCCCACACTCACACACTGTACCTGAGACTGACAGATACAGAATGAATCCCACACTCACACACAGTACCAGAGACTGAGATACAGAATGAAACCCACACTCACACACAGTACCAGAGACTGAGATACAGAATGAATCCCACACTCACACACAGTACCAGAGAATGACAGATACAGAATGAATCCCACACTCACACACAGTACCAGAGACTGAGATACAGAATGAATCCCACACTCACACACAGTACCAAAGACTGACAGATACAGAATGAATCCCACACTCACACACAGTACCAGAGACTGACAGATACAGAATGAATCCCACACTCACACACAGTACCAGAGACTGACAGATACAGAATGAATCCCACACTCACACACAGTACCAGAGACAGAGATACAGAATGAATCCCACACTCACACACAGTACCAGAGACTGACAGATACAGAATGAATCCCACACTCACACACAGTACCAGAGACTGACAGATACAGAATGAATCCCACACTCGCACACAGTCCCAGAGACTGAGATACAGAATGAATCCAACACTCACACACAGTACCAGAGACTGACAGATACAGAATGAATCCCACACTCACACACAGTACCAGAGACTGAGATACAGAATGAATCCCACACTCACACACAGTACCAGAGACTGAGATACAGAATGAATCCCACACTCACACACAGTACCAGAGACTGAGATACAGAATGAATCCCACACTCACACACAGTACCAGAGACTGAGATACAGAATGAATCCCACACTCACACACAGTACCAGAGACTGAGATAAAGAATGAATCCCACACTCACACACAGTACCAGAGACTGACAGATACAGAATGAATCCCACACTCACACACAGTACCAGAGACTGAGATACAGAATGAATCCCACACTCACACACAGTACCAGAGACTGAGATACAGAATGAATCCCACACTCACACAGTACCAGAGACTGAGATACAGAATGAATCCCACACTCACACAGTACCAGAGACTGAGATACAGAATGAATCCCACACTCACACACAGTACCAGAGACTGACAGATACAGAATGAATCCCACACTCACACAGTACCAGAGACTGACAGATACAGAATGAATCCCACACTCACACACAGTACCAGAGACTGAGATACAGAATGAATCCCACACTCACACACAGTACCAGAGGCTGAGACACAGAATGAAACCCACACTCACAAACAGTACCAGAGACTGACAGATACAGAATGAATCCCACACTCACACACAGTACCAGAGACTGAGATACAGAATGAAACCCACAATCACAAACAGAACCAGAGACTGACAGATACAGAATGAATCCCACACTCACACACAGTACCAGAGACTGACAGATACAGAATGAATCCCACACTCACACACAGTACCAGAGACTGAGATACAGAATGAATCCCACACTCACACACAGTACCAGAGACTGAGATACAGAATGAATCCCACACTCACAAACAGAACCAGAGACTGACAGATACAGAATTAATCCCACACTCACACACAGTACCAGAGACTGAGATACAGAATGAATCCCTCACTCACACAGAGTACCAGAGACTGACAGATACAGAATGAATCCCACACTCACACACAGTACCAGAGACTAACAGATACAGAATGAATCCCACACTCACACAGTACCAGAGACTGAGAGATACAGAATGAATCCCACACTCACACACAGTACCAGAGACTGACAGATACAGAATGAATCCCACACTCACACAGTACCAGAGAGTGAGATACAGAATGAATCCCACACTCACACACAGTACCAGAGACTGAGATACAGAATGAATCCCACACTCACACACAGTACCAGAGACTGAGATACAGAATGAATCCCACACTCACACACAGTACCAGAGACTGAGATACAGAATGAATCCCACACTCACACACAGTACCAGAGACTGAGATACAGAATGAATCCCACACTCACACACAGTACCAGAGACTGACAGATACAGAATGAATCCCACACTCACACACAGTACCAGAGACTGAGATACAGAATGAATACCACACTCACACACAGTACCAGAGACTGACAGATACAGAATGAATCCCACACTCACACACAGTACCAGAGACTGAGATACAGAATGAATCCCACACTCACACACAGTACCAGAGACTGAGATACAGAATGAAACCCACACTCACACACAGTACCAGAGACTGAGATACAGAATGAATCCCACACTCACACACAGTACCAGAGACTGAGATACAGAATGTATCCCACACTCACACACAGTACCAGAGACTGAGATACAGAATGAATCCCACACTCACACACAGTACCAGAGACTGACAGATACAGAATGAATCCCACACTCACACACAGTACCAGAGACTGAGATACAGAATGAATCCCACACTCACACACAGTACCAGAGACTGAGATACAGAATGAATCCCACACTCACACACTGTACCTGAGACTGACAGATACAGAATGAATCCCACACTGACACACAGTACCAGAGACTGAGATACAGAATGAATCCCACACTCACACACACTGTACCTGAGACTGACAGATACAGAATGAATCCCACACTCACACACAGTACCAGAGACTGAGATACAGAATGAATCCCACACTCACACACAGTACCTGAGACTGACATATACAGAATGAATCCCACACTCACACACTGTACCTGAGACTGACAGATACAGAATGAATCCCACACTCACACACAGTACCAGAGACGGAGATACAGAATGAAACCCACACTCTCACACAGTACCAGAGACTGAGATACAGAATGAATCCCACACTCACAAACAGTACCAGAGACTGACAGATACAGAATGAATCCCACACTCACACACAGTACCAGAGACTGAGATACAGAATGAAACCCCACTCACAAACAGAACCAGAGACTGACAGATACAGAATTAATCCCACACACACACAAAGTACCAGAGACTGAAATACAGAATGAATCCCACACTCACACAGTACCAGAGACTGACAGATACAGAATGAATCCCACACTCACACACAGTACCAGAGACTACAGATACAGAATGAATCCCACACTCACACACAGTACCAGAGACTGACAGATACAGAATGAATCCCACACTCACACAGTACCAGAGACTGAGATACAGAATGAATCCCACACTCACACACAGTACCAGAGACTGAGATACAGAATGAATCCCACACTCACACACAGTACCAGAGACTGAGATACAGAATGAATCCCACACTCACACACAGTACCAGAGACTGACAGATACAGAATGAATCCCACACTCACACACAGTACCAGAGACTGAGATACAGAATGAATCCCACACTCACACACAGTACCAGAGACTGAGATACAGAATGAATCCCACACTCACACACAGTACCAGAGACTGACAGATACAGAATGAATCCCACACTCACACACAGTACCAGAGACTGAGATACAGAATGAATCCCACACTCACACACAGTACCAGAGACTGAGATACAGAATGAATCCCACACTCACACACAGTACCAGAGACTGAGATACAGAATGAATCCCACACTCACACACAGTACCAGAGACTGAGATACAGAATGAATCCCACACTCACACACAGTACCAGAGACTGAGATACAGAATGAATCCCACACTCACACACAGTACCAGAGACTGACAGATACAGAATGAATCCCACACTCACACACAGTACCAGAGACTGAGATACAGAATGAATCCCACACTCACACACAGTACCAGAGACTGAGATACAGAATGAATCCCACACTCACACACAGTACCAGAGACTGACAGATACAGAATGAATCCCACACTCACACACAGTACCAGAGACTGACAGATACAGAATGAATCCCACACTCACACACAGTACCAGAGACTGAGATACAGAATGAATCCCACACTCACACACTGTACCAGAGACTGACAGATACAGAATGAATCCCACACTCACACACAGTACCAGAGACTGAGATACAGAATGAATCCCACACTCACACACAGTACCAGAGACTGAGATACAGAATGAATCCCACACTCACACACAGTACCAGAGACTGACAGATACAGAATGAATCCCACACTCACACACAGTACCAGAGACTGAGATACAGAATGAATCCCACACTCACACACAGTACCAGAGACTGAGATACAGAATGAATCCCACACTCACACACAGTACCAGAGACTGACAGATACAGAATGAATCCCACACTCACACACAGTACCTGAGACTGACAGATACAGAATGAATCCCACACTCACACACTGTACCAGAGACTGACAGATACAGAATGAATCCCACACTCACACACAGTACCAGAGACTGAGATACAGAATGAATCCCACACTCACACACAGTACCAGAGACTGACAGATACAGAATGAATCCCACACTCACACAAAGTACCAGAGACTGAGATACAGAATGAATCCCACACTCACACAGTACCAGAGACTGACAGATACAGAATGAATCCCACACTCACACACAGTACCAGAGACTGACAGATACAGAATGAATCCCACACTCACACACAGTACCAGAGACTGACAGATACAGAATGAATCCCACACTCACACAGTACCAGAGACTGAGATACAGAATGAATCCCACACTCACACACAGTACCAGAGACTGAGATACAGAATGAATCCCACACTCACACACAGTACCAGAGACTGAGATACAGAATGAATCCCACACTCACACACAGTACCAGAGACTGACAGATACAGAATGAATCCCACACTCACACACAGTACCAGAGACTGAGATACAGAATGAATCCCACACTCACACACAGTACCAGAGACTGAGATACAGAATGAATCCCACACTCACACACAGTACCAGAGACTGAGATACAGAATGAATCCCACACTCACACACAGTACCAGAGACTGAGATACAGAATGAATCCCACACTCACACACAGTACCAGAGACTGAGATACAGAATGAATCCCACACTCACACACAGTACCAGAGACTGACAGATACAGAATGAATCCCACACTCACACACAGTACCAGAGACTGAGATACAGAATGAATCCCACACTCACACACAGTACCAGAGACTGAGATACAGAATGAATCCCACACTCACACACAGTACCAGAGACTGACAGATACAGAATGAATCCCACACTCACACACAGTACCAGAGACTGACAGATACAGAATGAATCCCACACTCACACACAGTACCAGAGACTGACAGATACAGAATGAATCCCACACTCACACACAGTACCAGAGACTGAGATACAGAATGAATCCCACACTCACACACAGTACCAGAGACTGAGATACAGAATGAATCCCACACTCACACACACTGTACCTGAGACTGACAGATACAGAATGAATCCCACACTCACACACAGTACCAGAGACTGACAGATACAGAATGAATCCCACACTCACACACAGTACCAGAGACTGAGATACAGAATGAATCCCACACTCACACACAGTACCAGAGACTGAGATACAGAATGAATCCCACACTCACACACAGTACCTGAGACTGACAGATACAGAATGAATCCCACACTCACACACAGTACCTGAGACTGACAGATACAGAATGAATCCCACACTCACACACAGTACCAGAGACTGAGATACAGAATGAATCCCACACTCACACACAGTACCAGAGACTGACAGATACAGAATGAATCCCACACTCACACACAGTACCAGAGACTGAGATACAGAATGAATCCCACACTCACACACAGTACCAGAGACTGAGATACAGAATGAAACCCACACTCACAAACAGTACCAGAGACTGACAGATACAGAATGAATCCCACACTCACACACAGTACCAGAGACTGAGATACAGAATGAATCCCACACTCACACACAGTACCAGAGACTGACAGATACAGAATGAATCCCACACTCACACACAGTACCAGAGACTGACAGATACAGAATGAATCCCACACTCACACACAGTACCAGAGACTGAGATACAGAATGAATCCCACACTCACACACAGTACCAGAGACTGAAGATACAGAATGAATCCCACACTCACACACAGTACCAGAGACTGAGATACAGAATGAATCCCACACTCACACACAGTACCAGAGACTGACAGATACAGAATGAATCCCACACTCACACACAGTACCAGAGACTGACAGATACAGAATGAATCCCACACTCACACACAGTACCAGAGACTGACAGATACAGAATGAATCCCACACTCACACACAGTACCAGAGACTGACAGATACAGAATGAATCCACACTCACACACAGTACCAGAGACTGAGATACAGAATGAATCCCACACTCACACACAGTACCTGAGACTGACAGATACAGAATGAATCCCACACTCACACACAGTACCAGAGACTGACAGATACAGAATGAATCCCACACTCACACACAGTACCAGAGACTGAGATACAGAATGAATCCCACACTCACACACAGTACCAGAGACTGAGATACAGAATGAATCCCACACTCACACACAGTACCAGAGACTGACAGATACAGAATGAATCCCACACTCACACACAGTACCAGAGACTGAGATACAGAATGAATCCCACACTCACACACAGTACCAGAGACTGACAGATACAGAATGAATCCCACACTCACACACAGTACCAGAGACTGACAGATACAGAATGAATCCCACACTCACACACAGTACCAGAGACTGACAGATACAGAATGAATCCCACACTCACACACAGTACCAGAGACTGAGATACAGAATGAATCCCACACTCACACACAGTACCAGAGACTGACAGATACAGAATGAATCCCACACTCACACACAGTACCAGAGACTGACAGATACAGAATGAATCCCACACTCACACACAGTACCAGAGACTGAGATACAGAATGAATCCCACACTCACACACAGTACCAGAGACTGACAGATACAGAATGAATCCCACACTCACACACAGTACCAGAGACTGAGATACAGAATGAATCCCACACTCACACACAGTACCAGAGACTGAGATACAGAATGAATCCCACACTCACACACAGTACCAGAGACTGAGATACAGAATGAATCCCACACTCACACACAGTACCAGAGACTGAGATACAGAATGAATCCCACACTCACACACAGTACCAGAGACTGAGATACAGAATGAATCCCACACTCACACACAGTACCAGAGACTGACAGATACAGAATGAATCCCACACTCACACACAGTACCAGAGACTGAGATACAGAATGAATCCCACACTCACACACAGTACCAGAGACTGAGATACAGAATGAATCCCACACTCACACACAGTACCAGAGACTGACAGATACAGAATGAATCCCACACACACACAGTACCAGAGACTGAGATACAGAATGAATCCCACACTCACACACAGTACCAGAGACTGACAGATACAGAATGAATCCCACACTCACACAGTACCAGAGACTGACAGATACAGAATGAATCCCACACTCACACACAGTACCAGAGACTGAGATACAGAATGAATCCCACACTCACACACAGTACCAGAGACTGAGATACAGAATGAATCCCACACTCACACACAGTACCAGAGACTGACAGATACAGAATGAATCCCACACTCACACACAGTACCAGAGACTGAGATACAGAATGAATCCCACACTCACACACAGTACCAGAGACTGACAGATACAGAATGAATCCCACACTCACACACAGTACCAGAGACTGAGATACAGAATGAATCCCACACTCACACACAGTACCAGAGACTGAGATACAGAATGAATCCCACACTCACACACAGTACCAGAGACTGAGATACAGAATGAATCCCACACTCACACACAGTACCAGAGACTGACAGATACAGAATGAATCCCACACTCACACACAGTACCAGAGACTGAGATACAGAATGAATCCCACACTCACACACAGTACCAGAGACTGACAGATACAGAATGAATCCCACACTCACACAGTACCAGAGACTGACAGATACAGAATGAATCCCACACTCACACACAGTACCAGAGACTGACAGATACAGAATGAATCCCACACTCACACACAGTACCAGAGACTGAGATACAGAATGAATCCCACACTCACACAGTACCAGAGACTGAGATACAGAATGAATCCCACACTCACACACAGTACCAGAGACTGAGATACAGAATGAATCCCACACTCACACACAGTACCAGAGACTGAGATACAGAATGAATCCCACACTCACACACAGTACCAGAGACTGAGATACAGAATGAATCCCACACTCACACACAGTACCAGAGACTGAGATACAGAATGAATCCCACACTCACACACAGTACCAGAGACTGACAGATACAGAATGAATCCCACACTCACACACAGTACCAGAGACTGAGATACAGAATGAATCCCACACTCACACACAGTACCAGAGACTGAGATACAGAATGAATCCCACACTCACACACAGTACCAGAGACTGAGATACAGAATGAATCCCACACTCACACACAGTACCAGAGACTGAGATACAGAATGAATCCCACACTCACACACAGTACCAGAGACTGAGATACAGAATGAATCCCACACTCACACACAGTACCAGAGACTGAGATACAGGATGTATCCCACACTCACACACAGTACCAGAGACTGAGATACAGAATGAATCCCACACTCACACACAGTACCAGAGACTGACAGATACAGAATGAATCCCACACTCACACACAGTACCAGAGACTGAGATACAGAATGAATCCCACACTCACACACAGTACCAGAGACTGAGATACAGAATGAATCCCACACTCACACACTGTACCTGAGACTGACAGATACATAATGAATCCTACACTGACACACAGTACCAGAGACTGAGATATAGAATTAATCCCACACTCACACACACTGTACCTGAGACTGACAGATACAGAATGAATCCCACACTCACACAGTACCAGAGACTGAGATACAGAATGAATCCCACACTCACACACAGTACCTGAGACTGACATATACAGAATGAATCCCACACTCACACACAGTACCTGAGACTGACAGATACAGAATGAATCCCACACTCACACACAGTACCAGAGACTGAGATACAGAATGAATCCCACACTCACACACAGTACCAGAGACTGAGATACAGAATGAATCCCACACTCACACACAGTACCAGAGACTGACAGATACAGAATGAATCCCACACTCACACACAGTACCAGAGACTGAGATACAGAATGAATCCCACACTCACACACAGTACCAGAGACTGACAGATACAGAATGAATCCCACACTCACACACAGTACCAGAGACTGAAGATACAGAATGAATCCCACACTCACACACAGTACCAGAGACTGACAGATACAGAATGAATCCCACACTCACACACAGTACCAGAGACTGACAGATACAGAATGAATCCCACACTCACACACAGTACCAGAGACTGAGATACAGAATGAATCCCACACTCACACACAGTACCAGAGACTGAGATACAGAATGAATCCCACACTCACACACAGTACCAGAGACTGAGATACAGAATGAATCCCACACTCACACACAGTACCAGAGACTGAGATACAGAATGAATCCCACACTCACACACAGTACCAGAGACTGACAGATACAGAATGAATCCCACACTCACACACAGTACCAGAGACTGAGATACAGAATGAATCCCACACTCACACACAGTACCAGAGACTGAGATACAGAATGAATCCCACACTCACACACAGTACCAGAGACTGACAGATACAGAATGAATCCCACACTCACACACAGTACCAGAGACTGAGATACAGAATGAATCCCACACTCACACACAGTACCAGAGACTGAGATACAGAATGAATCCCACACTCACACACAGTACCAGAGACTGACAGATACAGAATGAATCCCACACTCACACAGTACCAGAGACTGAGATACAGAATGAATCCCACACTCACACACAGTACCAGAGACTGAGATACAGAATGAATCCCACACTCACACACAGTACCAGAGACTGAGATACAGAATGAATCCCACACTCACACACAGTACCAGAGACTGAGATACAGAATGAATCCCACACTCACACACAGTACCAGAGACTGAGATACAGAATGAATCCCACACTCACACACAGTACCAGAGACTGAAGATACAGAATGAATCCCACACTCACACACAGTACCAGAGACTGAGATACAGAATGAATCCCACACTCACACACAGTACCAGAGACTGACAGATACAGAATGAATCCCACACTCACACACAGTACCAGAGACTGAGATACAGAATGAATCCCACACTCACACACAGTACCAGAGACTGAGATACAGAATGAATCCCACACTCACACACAGTACCAGAGACTGAGATACAGAATGAATCCCACACTCACACACAGTACCAGAGACTGAGATACAGAATGAATCCCACACTCACACACAGTACCAGAGACTGAGATACAGAATGAATCCCACACTCACACACAGTACCAGAGACTGACAGATACAGAATGAATCCCACACTCACACACAGTACCAGAGACTGAGATACAGAATGAATCCCACACTCACACACAGTACCAGAGACTGAGATACAGAATGAATCCCACACTCACACACTGTACCTGAGACTGACAGATACATAATGAATCCTACACTGACACACAGTACCAGAGACTGAGATATAGAATTAATCCCACACTCACACACACTGTACCTGAGACTGACAGATACAGAATGAATCCCACACTCACACAGTACCAGAGACTGAGATACAGAATGAATCCCACACTCACACACAGTACCTGAGACTGACATATACAGAATGAATCCCACACTCACACACAGTACCAGAGACTGACAGATACAGAATGAATCCCACACTCACACACAGTACCAGAGACTGAGATACAGAATGAAACCCACACTCTCACACAGTACCAGAGACTGAGATACAGAATGAAACCCACACTCACAAACAGTACCAGAGACTGACAGATACAGAATGAATCCCACACTCACACACAGTACCAGAGACTGAGATACAGAATGAAACCCCACTCACAAACAGAACCAGAGACTGACAGATACAGAATTAATCCCACACACACACAAAGTACCAGAGACTGAAATACAGAATGAATCCCACACTCACACAGTACCAGAGACTGACAGATACAGAATGAATCCCACACTCACACACAGTACCAGAGACTAACAGATACAGAATGAATCCCACACTCACACACAGTACCAGAGACTGACAGATACAGAATGAATCCCACACTCACACAGTACCAGAGAGTGAGATACAGAATGAATCCCACACTCACACACAGTACCAGAGACTGAGATACAGAATGAATCCCACACTCACACACTGTACCAGAGACTGAGATACAGAATGAATCCCACACTCACACACAGTACCAGAGACTGACAGATACAGAATGAATCCCACACTCACACACAGTACCAGAAACTGAGATACAGAATGAATCCCACACTCACACACAGTACCAGAGACTGAGATACAGAATGAATCCCACACTCACACACAGTACCAGAGACTGACAGATACAGAATGAATCCCACACTCACACACAGTACCAGAGACTGAGATACAGAATGAATCCCACACTCACACACAGTACCAGAGACTGAGATACAGAATGAATCCCACACTCACACACAGTACCAGAGACTGAGATACAGAATGAATCCCACACTCACACACAGTACCAGAGACTGAGATACAGAATGAATCCCACACTCACACACAGTACCAGAGACTGAGATACAGAATGAATCCCACACTCACACACAGTACCAGAGACTGACAGATACAGAATGAATCCCACACTCACACACAGTACCAGAGACTGAGATACAGAATGAATCCCACACTCACACACAGTACCAGAGACTGAGATACAGAATGAATCCCACACTCACACACAGTACCAGAGACTGAGATACAGAATGAATCCCACACTCACACACAGTACCAGAGACTGAGATACAGAATGAATCCCACACTCACACACAGTACCAGAGACTGACAGATACAGAATGAATCCCACACTCACACAGTACCAGAGACTGACAGATACAGAATGAATCCCACACTCACACACAGTACCAGAGACGAACAGATACAGAATGAATCCCACACTCACACACAGTACCAGAGACTGAGATACAGAATGAATCCCACACTCACACACAGTACCAGAGACTGAGATACAGAATGAATCCCACACTCACACACAGTACCAGAGACTGAGATACAGAATGAATCCCACACTCACACACAGTACCAGAGACTGAGATACAGAATGAATCCCACACTCACACACAGTACCAGAGACTGAGATACAGAATGAATCCCACACTCACACACAGTACCAGAGACTGACAGATACAGAATGAATCCCACACTCACACACAGTACCAGAGACTGAGATACAGAATGAATCCCACACTCACACACAGTACCAGAGACTGAGATACAGAATGAATCCCACACTCACACACAGTACCAGAGACTGAGATACAGAATGAATCCCACACTCACACACAGTACCAGAGACTGACAGATACAGAATGAATCCCACACTCACACACAGTACCAGAGACTGAGATACAGAATGAATCCCACACTCACACACAGTACCAGAGACTGAGATACAGAATGAATCCCACACTCACACACAGTACCAGAGACTGACAGATACAGAATGAATCCCACACTACACACAGTACCAGAGACTGAGATACAGAATGAATCCCACACTCACACACAGTACCTGAGACTGACAGATACAGAATGAATCCCACACTCACACACAGTACCAGAGACTGAGATACAGAATGAATCCCACACTCACACACAGTACCTGAGACTGACAGATACAGAATGAATCCACACTCACACACAGTACCAGAGACTGACAGATACAGAATGAATCCCACACTCACACACAGTACCAGAGACTGAGATACAGAATGAATCCCACACTCACACACAGTACCAGAGACTGAGATACAGAATGAATCCCACACTCACACACAGTACCAGAGACTGACAGATACAGAATGAATCCCACACTCACACACAGTACCAGAGACTGAGATACAGAATGAATCCCACACTCACACACAGTACCAGAGACTGACAGATACAGAATGAATCCCACACTCACACACAGTACCAGAGACTGAGATACAGAATGAATCCCACACTCACACAGTACCAGAGACTGAGATACAGAATGAATCCCACACTCACACACAGTACCAGAGACTGACAGATACAGAATGAATCCCACACTCACACACAGTACCAGAGACTGAGATACAGAATGAATCCCACACTCACACACAGTACCAGAGACTGAGATACAGAATGAATCCCACACTCACACACAGTACCAGAGACTGAGATACAGAATGAATCCCACACTCACACACAGTACCAGAGACTGAGATACAGAATGAATCCCACACTCACACACAGTACCAGAGACTGACAGATACAGAATGAATCCCACACTCACACACAGTACCAGAGACTGAGATACAGAATGAATCCCACACTCACACACAGTACCAGAGACTGAGATACAGAATGAATCCCACACTCACACACAGTACCAGAGACTGACGATACAGAATGAATCCCACACTCACACACAGTACCAGAGACTGAGATACAGAATGAATCCACACTCACACACAGTACCAGAGACTGAGATACAGAATGAATCCCACACTCACACACAGTACCAGAGACTGAGATACAGAATGAATCCCACACTCACACACAGTACCAGAGACTGAGATACAGAATGTATCCCACACTCACACACAGTACCAGAGACTGAGATACAGAATGAATCCCACACTCACACACAGTACCAGAGACTGACAGATACAGAATGAATCCCACACTCACACACAGTACCAGAGACTGAGATACAGAATGAATCCCACACTCACACACAGTACCAGAGACTGAGATACAGAATGAATCCCACACTCACACACAGTACCAGAGACTGACAGATACAGAATGAATCCCACACTCACACACAGTACCAGAGACTAACAGATACAGAATGAATCCCACACTCACACACAGTACCAGAGACTGACAGATACAGAATGAATCCCACACTCACACACAGTACCAGAGACTGACAGATACAGAATGAATCCCACACTCACACAGTACCAGAGAGTGAGATACAGAATGAATCCACACTCACACACAGTACCAGAGACTGAGATACAGAATGAATCCCACACTCACACACAGTACCAGAGACTGAGATACAGAATGAATCCCACACTCACACACAGTACCAGAGACTGAGATACAGAATGAATCCCACACTCACACACAGTACCAGAGACTGAGATACAGAATGAATCCCACACTCACACACAGTACCAGAGACTGACAGATACAGAATGAATCCCACACTCACACACAGTACCAGAGACTGAGATACAGAATGAATACCACACTCACACACAGTACCAGAGACTGACAGATACAGAATGAATCCCACACTCACACACAGTACCAGAGACTGAGATACAGAATGAATCCCACACTCACACACAGTACCAGAGACTGAGATACAGAATGAATCCCACACTCACACACAGTACCAGAGACTGAGATACAGAATGAATCCCACACTCACACACAGTACCAGAGACTGAGATACAGAATGAATCCCACACTCACACACAGTACCAGAGACTGAGATACAGAATGAATCCCACACTCACACACAGTACCAGAGACTGACAGATACAGAATGAATCCCACACTCACACACAGTACCAGAGACTGAGATACAGAATGAATCCCACACTCACACACAGTACCAGAGACTGAGATACAGAATGAATCCCACACTCACACACAGTACCAGAGACTGACAGATACAGAATGAATCCCACACTCACACACAGTACCAGAGACTGAGATACAGAATGAATCCCACACTCACACACAGTACCAGAGACTGACAGATACAGAATGAATCCCACACTCACACACAGTACCAGAGACTGAGATACAGAATGAATCCCACACTCACACACAGTACCTGAGACTGACAGATACAGAATGAATCCCACACTCACACACAGTACCTGAGACTGACAGATACAGAATGAATCCCACACTCACACACAGTACCAGAGACTGAGATACAGAATGAAACCCACACTCTCACACAGTACCAGAGACTGAGATACAGAATGAAACCCACACTCACAAACAGTCCCAGAGACTGACAGATACAGAATGAATCCCACACTCACACACAGTACCAGAGACTGAGATACAGAATGAAACCCCACTCACAAACAGAACCAGAGACTGACAGATACAGAATTAATCCCACACACACACAAAGTACCAGAGACTGAAATACAGAATGAATCCCACACTCACACAGTACCAGAGACTGACAGATACAGAATGAATCCCACACTCACACACAGTACCAGAGACTAACAGATACAGAATGAATCCCACACTCACACACAGTACCAGAGACTGACAGATACAGAATGAATCCCACACTCACACAGTACCAGAGAGTGAGATACAGAATGAATCCCACACTCACACACAGTACCAGAGACTGAGATACAGAATGAATCCCACACTCACACACTGTACCAGAGACTGAGATACAGAATGAATCCCACACTCACACACAGTACCAGAGACTGAAGATACAGAATGAATCCCACACTCACACACAGTACCAGAAACTGAGATACAGAATGAATCCCACACTCACACACAGTACCAGAGACTGAGATACAGAATGAATCCCACACTCACACACAGTACCAGAGACTGACAGATACAGAATGAATCCCACACTCACACACAGTACCAGAGACTGAGATACAGAATGAATCCCACACTCACACACAGTACCAGAGACTGAGATACAGAATGTATCCCACACTCACACACAGTACCAGAGACTGAGATACAGAATGAATCCCACACTCACACACAGTACCAGAGACTGAGATACAGAATGTATCCCACACTCACACACCGTACCAGAGACTGAGATACAGAATGAATCCCACACTCACACACAGTACCAGAGACTGACAGATACAGAATGAATCCCACACACACACACAGTACCAGAGACTGAGATACAGAATGAATCCCACACTCACACACAGTACCAGAGACTGAGATACAGAATGAATCCCACACTCACACACAGTACCAGAGACTGACAGATACAGAATGAATCCCACACTCACACACAGTACCAGAGACTGACAGATACAGAATGAATCCCACACTCACACACAGTACCAGAGACTGAGATACAGAATGAATCCCACACTCACACACTGTACCTGAAACTGACAGATACAGAATGAATCCCACACTCACACACAGTACCAGAGACTGAGATAGAGAATGAATCCCACACTCACACACAGTACCAGAGACTGAGATACAGAATGAATCCCACACTCACACACAGTACCAGAGACTGACAGATACAGAATGAATCCCACACTCACACACAGTACCAGAGACTGAGATACAGAATGAATCCCACACTGACACACAGAACCAGAGACTGAGATATAGAATGAATCCCACACTCTCACACACTGTACCTGAGACTGACAGATACAGAATGAATCCCACACTCACACACAGTACCTGAGACTGACATATACAGAATGAATCCCACACTCACACACTGTACCTGAGACTGACAGATACAGAATGAATCCCACACTCACACACAGTACCAGAGACTGAGATACAGAATGAAACCCACACTCACACACAGTACCAGAGACTGAGATACAGAATGAATCCGACACTCACACACAGTACCAGAGACTGAGATACAGAATGAATCCCACACTCACACACAGTACCTGAGACTGACATATACAGAATGAATCCCACACTCACACACTGTACCTGAGACTGACAGATACAGAATGAATCCCACACTCACACACAGTACCAGAGACTGAGATACAGAATGAAACCCACACTCTCACACAGTACCAGAGACTGAGATATAGAATGAATCCCACACTCACACACACTGTACCTGAGACTGACAGATACAGAATGAATCCCACACTCACACACAGTACCTGAGACTGACAGATACAGAATGAATCCCACACTCACACACTGTACCAGAGACTGAGATACAGAATGAATCCCACACTCACACACTGTACCTGAGACTGACAGATACAGAATGAATCCCACACTCACACACAGTACCAGAGACTGAGATACAGAATGAAACCCACACTCACACACAGTACCAGAGACTGAGATATAGAATGAATCCCACACTCACACACAGTACCAGAGACAGAGATACAGAATGAATCCCACACTCACACACATTACCAGAGACTGACAGATACAGAATGAATCCCACACTCACACACAGTACCAGAGACTGAGATACAGAATGAATCCCACACTCAACACAGTACCAGAGACTGACAGAAAAAGAATGAATCCCACACTCACACACAGAACCAGAGACTGACAGATACAGAATGAATCCCACACTCGCACACAGTCCCAGAGACTGAGATACAGAATGAATCCCACACTCACACACAGTACCAGAGACTGACAGATACAGAATGAATCCCACACTCACACACTGTACCAGAGACTGAGATACAGAATGAATCCCACACTCACACACAGTACCAGAGACTGACAGATACAGAATGAATCCCACACTCACACACAGTACCAGAGACTGAGATACAGAATGAATCCCACACTCACACACAGTACCAGAGACTGACAGATACAGAATGAATCCCACACTCACACACAGTACCAGAGACTGAGATACAGAATGAATCCCACACTCACACAGGACCAGAGACTGAGATACAGAATGAATCCCACACTCACACACAGTACCAGAGACTGAGATACAGAATGAATCCCACACTCACACACAGTTCCAGAGACTGAGATACAGAATGAATCCCACACTCACACACAGTACCAGAGACTGAGATACAGAATGAATCCCACACTCACACACAGTACTCAGAGACTGACAGATACAGAATGAATCCACACTCACACAGTACCAGAGACTGAGATACAGAATGAATCCCACACTTCAACACAGTACCAGAGACTGAGATATCAGAATGAATCACACTCACACACAGTACCAGAGACTGAGATACAGAATGAATCCCACACTCACACACAGTACCTGAGACTGAGATACAGATGAATCCCACACTCACACACAGTACCAGAGACTGAGATACAGAATGAATCCACACTCACACACAGTACCAGAGACTGAGATACAGAATGAATCCCACACTCACACACAGTACCAGAGACTGAGATACAGAATGAATCCCACACTCACACACAGTACCAGAGACTGAGATACAGAATGAATCCCACACTCACACACAGTACCAGAGACTGACGATACAGAATGAATCCCACACTCACACACAGTACCAGAGACTGACATTACAGAATGAATCCCACACTCACACACGTACCAGAGACTGAGATACAGAATGAATCCCACACTCACACACAGTACCAGAGACCTGAGATACAGAATGAATCCACACTCACACACAGTACCAGAGACTGAGATAGCAGAATGAATCCCACACTCACAAACAGTACCAGAGACTGAGATACAGAATGAATCCCACAACTCACACAGTACCAGAGACTGAGATACAGAAATGAATCCCACACTCACACACAGTACCAGAGACTGAGATACAGAATGAATCCCACACTCACACATAGGATCCAGAGACGGAGATACAGAATGAATCCCACACTCACACACGTACCAGAGACTGACAGATACAGAATGAATCCCACACTCACACACAGTACCAGAGACGTGACAATACAGAATGAATCCCACACTCACACATGTACCAGAGACTGACAGATACAGAATGAATCCCACACTCACACCAGTACCAGAGACTGAGATACAGAATGAATCCACACTCACACACAGTACCAGAGACTGAGATACAGAATGAATCCCACAACTCACACACAGTACCAGAGACTGAGATACAGAATGAATCCACACTCACACACAGTACCAGAGACTGTGAATATACAGAATGAATCCCACACATCACTCACAGTACCAGAGACTGAGATACAGAATGAATCCCACACTCACACACAGTACCAGAGACTGAGATACAGAATGAAATCCCACACTCACACACAGTACCTGAGTCTTGACAGATACAGAATGAATCCACACTCACACACTGTACCTGAGACTGACAGATACAGAATGAATCCCACACTCACACACAGTACCAGAGACTGAGATACAGAATGAATCCCACACTCAACACTGTACCAGAGACTGAGATACAGATGAATCCACACTCACACAGCAGTACCAGAGACTGACGATACAGAATGAATCCCACTCTCACACTCCGTACGCAGAGACTGAGAGTACAGAATGAAACCCCACTCACACACAGTACCAGAGACTGACAGATACAGAATGAATCCACACACACACAGTACCAGAGACTGAGATACAGAATGAATCCCACACTCACACAGTACCAGAGACT
Source organism: Squalus acanthias (assembly GCA_030390025.1). Taxonomy (NCBI): domain Eukaryota; kingdom Metazoa; phylum Chordata; class Chondrichthyes; order Squaliformes; family Squalidae; genus Squalus; species Squalus acanthias. The sequence goes on along the minus strand of JASTWF010000547.1, from coordinate 30,867 downwards.
GACAGATACAGAATGAATCCCACACTCACACACAGTACCAGAGACTGTACAGATACAGAATGAATCCCACACTCACACACAGTACCAGAGACGGACAGATACAGAATGAATCCCACACTCACACACGATACCAGAGATTGAAGATACAGAATGAATCCCACACTCACACACAGTACCAGACGACTGAGATACAGAATGAATCCCACAGCTCACACACTGTACCAGAGACTGAGATACAGAATGAATCCCACACTCACACACAGTACCAGAGACTGGAGATACAGAATGAATCCCACACTCACACACAGTACCAGAGACTGACAGATACAGAATGAATCCCACACTCACAACACAGTTACCAGAGACTGAGATACAGAATGAATCCCACACACACACAGTACCAGAGACTGACGAACAGAATGAATCCCACACTCACACACAGTACCAGAGACTGAGATACAGAATGAATCCCACACTCACCACACAGGACCAGAGACTGAGATACATGAATGATATCCCACACTCACACACAGTACCAGAGACTGAGATACAGAATGAATCCCACACTCACACACAGTACCAGAGACTGAGATACAGAATGAACCCACACTCACACACGTACCAGAGACTGAGATACAGAATGAATCCCACACTCACACACAGTACCAGAGACTGAGATACAGAATGAATCCCACACTCACACACAGTACCAGAGACTGAGATACAGAATGAATCCCACACTCACACACAGTACCAGAGACTGAGATACAGAATGAATCCACACTCACACACAGTACCAGAGACTGAGATACAGAATGAATCCCACACTCTACACACAGTACCAGAGACTGAGATACAGAATGAATCCCACACTCACACACAGTACCAGAGACTGAGATACAGAATGAATCCCCACACTCACACACAGTACCTGAGACTGACAGATACAGAATGAATCCCACACTCACACACAGTACCAGAGACTGAGATACAGAATGAATCCCACACTCACACACAGTACCAGAGAATGACAGATACAGAATGAATCCCACACTCACACACAGTACCAGAGACTAGATACAGAATGAATCCCACACTCACACACAGTACCAGAGACTGAGATACAGAATGGAATCCCACACTCACACACAGTACCAGAGACAGAGATACAGAATGAATCCCACACTCTCACACACAGTACTGAGACTGACAGATACAGAATGAATCCCACACTCACACACAGTACCAGAGACGGATGATACAGAATGAATCCCACACTCACACACAGTACCAGAGACTGACAGATAAAGAATGAATCCCACACTCACACACAGTACCAGAGACTGAGATACAGATGAATCCCACACTCACACACAGTACCAGAGACTGAGATACAGAATGAATCCCACACTCACACACAGTACCAGAGACTGAGATACAGAATGAATCCCACACTCACACACAGTACCAGAGACTGAGATACAGAATGAATCCCACACTCACACACAGTACCAGAGACTGAGATACAGAATGAATCCCACACTCACACACAGTACCAGAGACTGAGATACAGAATGAATCCCACACTCACACACAGTACCAGAGACTGAGATACAGAATGAATCCCACACTCACACACAGTACCAGAGACTGAGATACAGAATGAATCCCACACTCACACACAGTACCAGAGACTGAGATACAGAATGAATCCCACACTCACACACAGTACCAGAGACTGAGATACAGAATGAATCCCACACTCACACACAGTACCAGAGACTGAGATACAGAATGAATCCCACACTCACACACAGTACCAGAGACTGAGATACAGAATGAATCCCACACTCACACACAGTACCAGAGACTGAGATACAGAATGAATCCCACACTCACACACAGTACCAGAGACTGAGATACAGAATGAATCCCACACTCACACACAGTACCAGAGACTGAGATACAGAATGAATCCCACACTCACACACAGTACCAGAGACTGAGATACAGAATGAATCCCACACTCACACACAGTACCAGAGACTGAGATACAGAATGAATCCCACACTCACACACAGTACCAGAGACTGAGATACAGAATGAATCCCACACTCACACACAGTACCAGAGACTGAGATACAGAATGAATCCCACACTCACACACAGTACCAGAGACTGAGATACAGAATGAATCCCACACTCACACACAGTACCAGAGACTGACAGATACAGAATGAATCCCACACTCACACACAGTACCAGAGACTGAGATACAGAATGAATCCCACACTCACACACAGTACCAGAGACTGAGATACAGAATGAATCCCACACTCACACACAGTACCAGAGACTGAGATACAGAATGAATCCCACACTCACACACAGTACCAGAGACTGAGATACAGAATGAATCCCACACTCACACACAGTACCAGAGACTGAGATACAGAATGAATCCCACACTCACACACAGTACCAGAGACTGAGATACAGAATGAATCCCACACTCACACACAGTACCAGAGACTGAGATACAGAATGAATCCCACACTCACACACAGTACCAGAGACTGAGATACAGAATGAATCCCACACTCACACACAGTACCAGAGACTGAGATACAGAATGAATCCCACACTCACACACAGTACCAGAGACTGACAGATACAGAATGAATCCCACACTCACACACAGTACCAGAGACTGACAGATACAGAATGAATCCCACACTCACACACAGTACCAGAGACTGAGATACAGAATGAATCCCACACTCACACACAGTACCAGAGACTGACAGATACAGAATGAATCCCACACTCACACACAGTACCAGAGACTGAGATACAGAATGAATCCCACACTCACACACAGTACCAGAGACTGAGATACAGAATGAATCCCACACTCACACACAGTACCAGAGACTGAGATACAGAATGAATCCCACACTCACACACAGTACCAGAGACTGAGATACAGAATGAATCCCACACTCACACACAGTACCAGAGACTGAGATACAGAATGAATCCCACACTCACACACAGTACCAGAGACTGACAGATACAGAATGAATCCCACACTCACACACAGTACCAGAGACTGAGATACAGAATGAATCCCACACTCACACACAGTACCAGAGACTGAGATACAGAATGAATCCCACACTCACACACAGTACCAGAGACTGAGATACAGAATGAATCCCACACTCACACACAGTACCAGAGACTGAGATACAGAATGAATCCCACACTCACACACAGTACCAGAGACTGAGATACAGAATGAATCCCACACTCACACACAGTACCAGAGACTGAGATACAGAATGAATCCCACACTCACACACAGTACCAGAGACTGAGATACAGAATGAATCCCACACTCACACACAGTACCAGAGACTGAGATACAGAATGAATCCCACACTCACACACAGTACCAGAGACTGAGATACAGAATGAATCCCACACTCACACACAGTACCAGAGACTGAGATACAGAATGAATCCCACACTCACACACAGTACCAGAGACTGAGATACAGAATGAATCCCACACTCACACACAGTACCAGAGACTGAGATACAGAATGAATCCCACACTCACACACAGTACCAGAGACTGAGATACAGAATGAATCCCACACTCACACACAGTACCAGAGACTGAGATACAGAATGAATCCCACACTCACACACAGTACCAGAGACTGAGATACAGAATGAATCCCACACTCACACACAGTACCAGAGACTGAGATACAGAATGAATCCCACACTCACACACAGTACCAGAGACTGAGATACAGAATGAATCCCACACTCACACACAGTACCAGAGACTGAGATACAGAATGAATCCCACACTCACACACAGTACCAGAGACTGAGATACAGAATGAATCCCACACTCACACACAGTACCAGAGACTGAGATACAGAATGAATCCCACACTCACACACAGTACCAGAGACTGAGATACAGAATGAATCCCACACTCACACACAGTACCAGAGACTGAGATACAGAATGAATCCCACACTCACACACAGTACCAGAGACTGAGATACAGAATGAATCCCACACTCACACACAGTACCAGAGACTGAGATACAGAATGAATCCCACACTCACACACAGTACCAGAGACTGAGATACAGAATGAATCCCACACTCACACACAGTACCAGAGACTGAGATACAGAATGAATCCCACACTCACACACAGTACCAGAGACTGAGATACAGAATGAATCCCACACTCACACACAGTACCAGAGACTGAGATACAGAATGAATCCCACACTCACACACAGTACCAGAGACTGAGATACAGAATGAATCCCACACTCACACACAGTACCAGAGACTGAGATACAGAATGAATCCCACACTCACACACAGTACCAGAGACTGAGATACAGAATGAATCCCACACTCACACACAGTACCAGAGACTGAGATACAGAATGAATCCCACACTCACACACAGTACCAGAGACTGAGATACAGAATGAATCCCACACTCACACACAGTACCAGAGACTGAGATACAGAATGAATCCCACACTCACACACAGTACCAGAGACTGAGATACAGAATGAATCCCACACTCACACACAGTACCAGAGACTGACAGATACAGAATGAATCCCACACTCACACACAGTACCAGAGACTGAGATACAGAATGAATCCCACACTCACACACAGTACCAGAGACTGAGATACAGAATGAATCCCACACTCACACACAGTACCAGAGACTGAGATACAGAATGAATCCCACACTCACACACAGTACCAGAGACTGAGATACAGAATGAATCCCACACTCACACACAGTACCAGAGACTGAGATACAGAATGAATCCCACACTCACACACAGTACCAGAGACTGAGATACAGAATGAATCCCACACTCACACACAGTACCAGAGACTGACAGATACAGAATGAATCCCACACTCACACACAGTACCAGAGACTGAGATACAGAATGAATCCCACACTCACACACAGTACCAGAGACTGAGATACAGAATGAATCCCACACTCACACACAGTACCAGAGACTGAGATACAGAATGAATCCCACACTCACACACAGTACCAGAGACTGAGATACAGAATGAATCCCACACTCACACACAGTACCAGAGACTGAGATACAGAATGAATCCCACACTCACACACAGTACCAGAGACTGACAGATACAGAATGAATCCCACACTCACACACAGTACCAGAGACTGAGATACAGAATGAATCCCACACTCACACACAGTACCAGAGACTGAGATACAGAATGAATCCCACACTCACACACAGTACCAGAGACTGAGATACAGAATGAATCCCACACTCACACACAGTACCAGAGACTGAGATACAGAATGAATCCCACACTCACACACAGTACCAGAGACTGAGATACAGAATGAATCCCACACTCACACACAGTACCAGAGACTGAGATACAGAATGAATCCCACACTCACACACAGTACCAGAGACTGAGATACAGAATGAATCCCACACTCACACACAGTACCAGAGACTGAGATACAGAATGAATCCCACACTCACACACAGTACCAGAGACTGAGATACAGAATGAATCCCACACTCACACACAGTACCAGAGACTGAGATACAGAATGAATCCCACACTCACACACAGTACCAGAGACTGAGATACAGAATGAATCCCACACTCACACACAGTACCAGAGACTGAGATACAGAATGAATCCCACACTCACACACAGTACCAGAGACTGAGATACAGAATGAATCCCACACTCACACACAGTACCAGAGACTGAGATACAGAATGAATCCCACACTCACACACAGTACCAGAGACTGAGATACAGAATGAATCCCACACTCACACACAGTACCAGAGACTGAGATACAGAATGAATCCCACACTCACACACAGTACCAGAGACTGACAGATACAGAATGAATCCCACACTCACACACAGTACCAGAGACTGAGATACAGAATGAATCCCACACTCACACACAGTACCAGAGACTGAGATACAGAATGAATCCCACACTCACACACAGTACCAGAGACTGAGATACAGAATGAATCCCACACTCACACACAGTACCAGAGACTGAGATACAGAATGAATCCCACACTCACACACAGTACCAGAGACTGAGATACAGAATGAATCCCACACTCACACACAGTACCAGAGACTGAGATACAGAATGAATCCCACACTCACACACAGTACCAGAGACTGAGATACAGAATGAATCCCACACTCACACACAGTACCAGAGACTGAGATACAGAATGAATCCCACACACACACAGTACCAGAGACTGACAGATACAGAATGAATCCCACACTCACACACAGTACCAGAGACTGAGATACAGAATGAATCCCACACTCACACACAGTACCAGAGACTGAGATACAGAATGAATCCCACACTCACACACAGTACCAGAGACTGAGATACAGAATGAATCCCACACTCACACACAGTACCAGAGACTGAGATACAGAATGAATCCCACACTCACACACAGTACCAGAGACTGAGATACAGAATGAATCCCACACTCACACACAGTACCAGAGACTGAGATACAGAATGAATCCCACACTCACACACAGTACCAGAGACTGAGATACAGAATGAATCCCACACTCACACACAGTACCAGAGACTGAGATACAGAATGAATCCCACACTCACACACAGTACCAGAGACTGAGATACAGAATGAATCCCACACTCACACACAGTACCAGAGACTGAGATACAGAATGAATCCCACACTCACACACAGTACCAGAGACTGAGATACAGAATGAATCCCACACTCACACACAGTACCAGAGACTGAGATACAGAATGAATCCCACACTCACACACAGTACCAGAGACTGAGATACAGAATGAATCCCACACTCACACACAGTACCAGAGACTGAGATACAGAATGAATCCCACACTCACACACAGTACCAGAGACTGAGATACAGAATGAATCCCACACTCACACACAGTACCAGAGACTGAGATACAGAATGAATCCCACACTCACACACAGTACCAGAGACTGAGATACAGAATGAATCCCACACTCACACACAGTACCAGAGACTGAGATACAGAATGAATCCCACACTCACACACAGTACCAGAGACTGAGATACAGAATGAATCCCACACTCACACACAGTACCAGAGACTGAGATACAGAATGAATCCCACACTCACACACAGTACCAGAGACTGAGATACAGAATGAATCCCACACTCACACACAGTACCAGAGACTGAGATACAGAATGAATCCCACACTCACACACAGTACCAGAGACTGAGATACAGAATGAATCCCACACTCACACACAGTACCAGAGACTGAGATACAGAATGAATCCCACACTCACACACAGTACCAGAGACTGAGATACAGAATGAATCCCACACTCACACACAGTACCAGAGACTGAGATACAGAATGAATCCCACACTCACACACAGTACCAGAGACTGAGATACAGAATGAATCCCACACTCACACACAGTACCAGAGACTGAGATACAGAATGAATCCCACACTCACACACAGTACCAGAGACTGAGATACAGAATGAATCCCACACTCACACACAGTACCAGAGACTGAGATACAGAATGAATCCCACACTCACACACAGTACCAGAGACTGAGATACAGAATGAATCCCACACTCACACACAGTACCAGAGACTGAGATACAGAATGAATCCCACACTCACACACAGTACCAGAGACTGAGATACAGAATGAATCCCACACTCACACACAGTACCAGAGACTGAGATACAGAATGAATCCCACACTCACACACAGTACCAGAGACTGAGATACAGAATGAATCCCACACTCACACACAGTACCAGAGACTGAGATACAGAATGAATCCCACACTCACACACAGTACCAGAGACTGACAGATACAGAATGAATCCCACACTCACACACAGTACCAGAGACTGAGATACAGAATGAATCCCACACTCACACACAGTACCAGAGACTGAGATACAGAATGAATCCCACACTCACACACAGTACCAGAGACTGAGATACAGAATGAATCCCACACTCACACACAGTACCAGAGACTGAGATACAGAATGAATCCCACACTCACACACAGTACCAGAGACTGAGATACAGAATGAATCCCACACTCACACACAGTACCAGAGACTGACAGATACAGAATGAATCCCACACTCACACACAGTACCAGAGACTGAGATACAGAATGAATCCCACACTCACACACAGTACCAGAGACTGAGATACAGAATGAATCCCACACTCACACACAGTACCAGAGACTGACAGATACAGAATGAATCCCACACTCACACACAGTACCAGAGACTGAGATACAGAATGAATCCCACACTCACACACAGTACCAGAGACTGAGATACAGAATGAATCCCACACTCACACACAGTACCAGAGACTGAGATACAGAATGAATCCCACACTCACACACAGTACCAGAGACTGAGATACAGAATGAATCCCACACTCACACACAGTACCAGAGACTGAGATACAGAATGAATCCCACACTCACACACAGTACCAGAGACTGAGATACAGAATGAATCCCACACTCACACACAGTACCAGAGACTGAGATACAGAATGAATCCCACACTCACACACAGTACCAGAGACTGAGATACAGAATGAATCCCACACTCACACACAGTACCAGAGACTGAGATACAGAATGAATCCCACACTCACACACAGTACCAGAGACTGAGATACAGAATGAATCCCACACTCACACACAGTACCAGAGACTGAGATACAGAATGAATCCCACACTCACACACAGTACCAGAGACTGAGATACAGAATGAATCCCACACTCACACACAGTACCAGAGACTGAGATACAGAATGAATCCCACACTCACACACAGTACCAGAGACTGAGATACAGAATGAATCCCACACTCACACACAGTACCAGAGACTGAGATACAGAATGAATCCCACACTCACACACAGTACCAGAGACTGAGATACAGAATGAATCCCACACTCACACACAGTACCAGAGACTGAGATACAGAATGAATCCCACACTCACACACAGTACCAGAGACTGAGATACAGAATGAATCCCACACTCACACACAGTACCAGAGACTGAGATACAGAATGAATCCCACACTCACACACAGTACCAGAGACTGAGATACAGAATGAATCCCACACTCACACACAGTACCAGAGACTGAGATACAGAATGAATCCCACACTCACACACAGTACCAGAGACTGAGATACAGAATGAATCCCACACTCACACACAGTACCAGAGACTGAGATACAGAATGAATCCCACACTCACACACAGTACCAGAGACTGAGATACAGAATGAATCCCACACTCACACACAGTACCAGAGACTGAGATACAGAATGAATCCCACACTCACACACAGTACCAGAGACTGAGAGATACAGAATGAATCCCACACTCACACACAGTACCAGAGACTGAGATACAGAATGAATCCCACACTCACACACAGTACCAGAGACTGAGATACAGAATGAATCCCACACTCACACACAGTACCAGAGACTGAGATACAGAATGAATCCCACACTCACACACAGTACCAGAGACTGACAGATACAGAATGAATCCCACACTCACACACAGTACCAGAGACTGAGATACAGAATGAATCCCACACTCACACACAGTACCAGAGACTGAGATACAGAATGAATCCCACACTCACACACAGTACCAGAGACTGAGATACAGAATGAATCCCACACTCACACACAGTACCAGAGACTGAGATACAGAATGAATCCACACCACACACACAGTACCAGAGACTGAGATACAGAATGAATCCCACACTCACACACAGTACCAGAGACTGAGAGATACAGAATGAATCCCACACTCACACACAGTACCAGAGACTGAGATACAGAATGAATCCCACACTCACACACAGTACCAGAGACTGAGATACAGAATGAATCCCACACTCACAACAGTACCAGAGACTGAGATACAGAATGAATCCCACACTCACACACAGTACCAGAGACTGAGATACAGAATGAATCCCACACTCACACACAGTACCAGAGACTGACAGATACAGAATGAATCCCACACTCACACACAGTACCAGAGACTGAGATACAGAATGAATCCCACACTCACACACAGTACCAGAGACTGAGATACAGAATGAATCCCACACTCACACACAGTACCAGAGACTGAGATACAGAATGAATCCCACACTCACACACAGTACCAGAGACTGAGAGACAGAATGAATCCACACTCACACACAGTACCAGAGACTGAGATACAGAATGAATCCCACACTCACACACAGTACCAGAGACTGAGATACAGAATGAATCCCACACTCACACACAGTACCAGAGACAGAGATACAGAATGAATCCCACACTCACACACAGTACCAGAGACTGAGATACAGAATGAATCCCACACTCACACACAGTACCAGAGACTGAGATACAGAATGAATCCCACACTCACACACAGTACCAGAGACTGAGATACAGAATGAATCCCACACTCACACACAGTACCAGAGACTGAGATACAGAATGAATCCCACACTCACACACAGTACCAGAGACTGAGATACAGAATGAATCCCACACTCACACACAGTACCAGAGACTGAGATACAGAATGAATCCCACACTCACACACAGTACCAGAGACTGAGATACAGAATGAATCCCACACTCACACACAGTACCAGAGACTGAGATACAGAATGAATCCCACACTCACACACAGTACCAGAGACTGAGATACAGAATGAATCCCACACTCACACACAGTACCAGAGACTGAGATACAGAATGAATCCCACACTCACACACAGTACCAGAGACTGAGATACAGAATGAATCCCACACTCACACACAGTACCAGAGACTGACAGATACAGAATGAATCCCACACTCACACACAGTACCAGAGACTGAGATACAGAATGAATCCCACACTCACACACAGTACCAGAGACTGACAGATACAGAATGAATCCCACACTCACACACAGTACCAGAGACTGACAGATACAGAATGAATCCCACACTCACACACAGTACCAGAGACTGAGATACAGAATGAATCCCACACTCACACACAGTACCAGAGACTGAGATACAGAATGAATCCCACACTCACACACAGTACCAGAGACTGAGATACAGAATGAATCCCACACTCACACACAGTACCAGAGACTGAGAGATACAGAATGAATCCCACACTCACACACAGTACCAGAGACTGAGATACAGAATGAATCCCACACTCACACACAGTACCAGAGACTGAGATACAGAATGAATCCCACACTCACACACAGTACCAGAGACTGACAGACAGAATGAATCCCACACTCAACACAGTACCAGAGACTGAGATACAGAATGAATCCCACACTCACACACAGTACCAGAGACTGACAGATACAGAATGAATCCCACACTCACACACAGTACCAGAGACTGAGATACAGAATGAATCCCACACCCACACACAGTACCAGAGACTGACAGATACAGAATGAATCCCACACTCACACACAGTACCAGAGACTGAGATACAGAATGAATCCCCCACTCACACACACAGTACCAGAGACTGAGATACAGAATGAATCCCACACTCACACACAGTACCAGAGACTGAGATACAGAATGAATCCCACACTCACACACAGTACCAGAGACTGACAGATACAGAATGAATCCCACACTCACACACAGTACCAGAGACTGAGATACAGAATGAATCCCACACTCACACACAGTACCAGAGACTGAGATACAGAATGAATCCCACACTCACACACAGTACCAGAGACTGAGATACAGAATGAATCCCACACTCACACACAGTACCAGAGACTGAGATACAGAATGAATCCCACACTCACACAGTACCAGAGACTGAGATACAGAATGAATCCCACACTCACACACAGTACCAGAGACTGAGATACAGAATGAATCCCACACTCACACACAGTACCAGAGACTGAGATACAGAATGAATCCCACACTCACACACAGTACCAGAGACTGAGATACAGAATGAATCCCACACTCACACACAGTACCAGAGACTGAGATACAGAATGAATCCCACACTCACACACAGTACCAGAGACTGAGATACAGAATGAATCCCACACTCACACACAGTACCAGAGACTGAGATACAGAATGAATCCACACTCACACACAGTACCAGAGACTGAGATACAGAAGAATGAATCCCACACTCACACACAGTACCAGAGACTGAGATACAGAATGAATCCCACACTCACACACAGTACCAGAGACTGAGATACAGAATGAATCCCACACTCACACAGTACCAGAGACTGAGATACAGAATGAATCCCACACTCACACACAGTACCAGAGACTGAGATACAGAATGAATCCCACACTCACACACAGTACCAGAGACTGAGATACAGAATGAATCCCACACTCACACACAGTACCAGAGACTGAGATACAGAATGAATCCCACACTCACACACAGTACCAGAGACTGAGATACAGAATGAATCCCACACTCACACACAGTACCAGAGACTGAGATACAGAATGAATCCCACACTCACACACAGTACCAGAGACTGAGATACAGAATGAATCCCACACTCACACACAGTACCAGAGACTGAGATACAGAATGAATCCACACTCACACACAGTACCAGAGACTGAGATACAGAATGAATCCCACACTCACACACAGTACCAGAGACTGAGATACAGAATGAATCCCACACTCACACACAGTACCAGAGACTGAGATACAGAATGAATCCCACACTCACACACAGTACCAGAGACTGAGATACAGAATGAATCCCACACTCACACACAGTACCAGAGACTGAGATACAGAATGAATCCCACACTCACACACAGTACCAGAGACTGAGATACAGAATGAATCCCACACTCACACACAGTACCAGAGACTGAGATACAGAATGAATCCCACACTCACACACAGTACCAGAGACTGAGATACAGAATGAATCCACACTCACACACAGTACCAGAGACTGAGATACAGAATGAATCCCACACTCACACACAGTACCAGAGACTGAGATACAGAATGAATCCCACACTCACACACAGTACCAGAGACTGAGATACAGAATGAATCCCACACACACACAGTACCAGAGACTGAGATACAGAATGAATCCCACACTCACACACAGTACCAGAGACTGAGATACAGAATGAATCCCACACTCACACACAGTACCAGAGACTGAGATACAGAATGAATCCCACACTCACACACAGTACCAGAGACTGAGATACAGAATGAATCCCACACTCACACAGAGCCAGAGACTGAGATACAGAATGAATCCCACACTCACACACAGTACCAGAGACTGAGATACAGAATGAATCCCACACTCACACACAGTACCAGAGACTGAGATACAGAATGAATCCCACACTCACACACAGTACCAGAGACTGAGATACAGAATGAATCCCACACTCACACACAGTACCAGAGACTGACAGATACAGAATGAATCCCACACTCACACACAGTACCAGAGACTGAGATACAGAATGAATCCCACACTCACACACAGTACCAGAGACTGAGATACAGAATGAATCCCACACCCACACAGTACCAGAGACTGAGATACAGAATGAATCCCACACTCACACACAGTACCAGAGACTGAGATACAGAATGAATCCCACACTCACACACAGTACCAGAGACTGACAGATACAGAATGAATCCCACACTCACACACAGTACCAGAGACTGAGATACAGAATGAATCCCACACTCACACACAGTACCAGAGACTGAGATACAGAATGAATCCCACACTCACACACAGTACCAGAGACTGAGATACAGAATGAATCCCACACTCACACACAGTACCAGAGACTGAGATACAGAATGAAATCCCACACTCACACACAGTACCAGAGACTGAGATACAGAATGAATCCCACACTCACACACAGTACCAGAGAATGAGATACAGAATGAATCCCACACTCACACACAGTACCAGAGACTGAGATACAGAATGAATCCCACACTCACACACAGTACCAGAGACTGAGATACAGAATGAATCCACACTCACACACAGTACCAGAGACTGAGATACAGAATGAATCCCACACTCACACACAGTACCAGAGACTGAGATACAGAATGAATCCCACACTCACACACAGTACCAGAGACTGAGATACAGAATGAATCCCACACTCACACACAGTACCAGAGACTGAGATACAGAATGAATCCCACACTCACACACAGTACCAGAGACTGAGATACAGAATGAATCCCACACTCACACACAGTACCAGAGACTGAGATACAGAATGAATCCCACACTCACACACAGTACCAGAGACTGACAGATACAGAATGAATCCCACACTCACACACAGTACCAGAGACTGAGATACAGAATGAATCCCACACTCACACACAGTACCAGAGACTGAGATACAGAATGAATCCCACACTCACACACAGTACCAGAGACTGAGATACAGAATGAATCCCACACTCACACACAGTACCAGAGACTGAGATACAGAATGAATCCCACACTCACACACAGTACCAGAGACTGAGATACAGAATGAATCCCACACTCACACACAGTACCAGAGACTGAGATACAGAATGAATCCCACACTCACACACAGTACCAGAGACTGAGATACAGAATGAATCCCACACTCACACACAGTACCAGAGACTGAGATACAGAATGAATCCCACACTCACACACAGTACCAGAGACTGAGATACAGAATGAATCCCACACTCACACACAGTACCAGAGACTGAGATACAGAATGAATCCCACACTCACACACAGTACCAGGACTGAGATACAGAATGAATCCCACACTCACACACAGTACCAGAGACTGAGATACAGAATGAATCCCACACTCACACACAGTACCAGAGACTGACAGATACAGAATGAATCCCACACTCACACAGTACCAGAGACTGAGATACAGAATGAATCCCACACTCACACAGTACCAGAGACTGAGATACAGAATGAATCCCACACTCACACACAGTACCAGAGACTGAGATACAGAATGAATCCACACTCACACACAGTACCAGAGACTGAGAAACAGAATGAATCCCACACTCACACACAGTACCAGAGACTGAGATACAGAATGAATCCCACACTCACACACAGAACCAGAGACTGAGATACAGAATGAATCCCACACTCACACACAGTACCAGAGACTGAGATACAGAATGAATCCCACACTCACACACAGTACCAGAGACTGAGATACAGAATGAATCCCACACTACACACAGTACCAGAGACTGAGATACAGAATGAATCCCACACTCACACACAGTACCAGAGACTGACATACAGAATGAATCCCACACTCACACACAGTACCAGAGACTGAGATACAGAATGAATCCCACACTCACACACATTACCAGAGACTGAGATACAGAATGAATCCCACACTCACACACAGTACCAGAGACTGAGATACAGAATGAATCCCACACTCACACACAGTACCAGAGACTGAGATACAGAAGAATCCCACACACTCACAACACAGTACCAGAGACTGAGATACAGAATGAATCCCACACTCACACACAGTACCAGAGACTGAGATACAGAATGAATCCACACTCACACACAGTACCAGAGACTGAGATACAGAATGAATCCCACACTCACACACAGTACCAGAGACTGACATATACAGAATGAATCCCACACTCACACACAGTACCAGAGACTGAGATACAGAATGAATCCCACACTCACACACAGTACCAGAGACTGAGATACAGAATGAATCCCACACTCCACACAGTACCAGAGGACTGACAGATACAGAATGAATCCCACACTCACACACAGTACCAAGACTGAGATACAGAATGAATCCCACACTCACACACAGTACCAGAGACTGACAGATACAGAATGAATCCCACACTCACACACAATACCAGAGACTGAGATACAGAATGAATCCCACACTCACACACAGTACCAGAGACTGAGATACAGAATGAATCCCACACTCACACACAGTACCAGAGACAGACAGATACAGAATGAATCCCACACTCACACACAGTACCAGAGACTGAGATACAGAATGAATCCCACACTCACACACAGTACCAGAGACTGAGATACAGAATGAATCCCACACTCACACACAGTACCAGAGACTGAGATACAGAATGAATCCCACACTCACACACAGTACCAGAGACTGAGATACAGAATGAATCCCACACTCACACACAGTAGGGGAGAGAAGAATCCCACACTCACACACAGTACCAGAGACTGAGATACAGAATGAATCCCACACTCACACACAGTACCAGAGACTGAGATACAGAATGAATCCCACACTCACACACAGTACCAGAGACTGAGATACAGAATGAATCCCACACTCACAGACAGTACCAGAGACTGAATACAGAATGAATCCTACACTCACACACAGTACCAGAGACTGAGATACAGAATGAATCCCACACTCACACACAGTACCAGAGACTGAGATACAGAATGAATCCCACACTCACACACAGTACCAGAGACTGAGATACAGAATGAATCCCACACTCACACACAGTACCAGAGACTGAGATACAGAATGAATCCACACTCACACACAGTACCAGAGACTGAGATACAGAATGAATCCCACACTCACACACAGTACCAGAGACTGAGATACAGAATGAATCCCACACTCACACACAGTACCAGAGACTGAGAGATACAGAATGAATCCCACACTCACACACAGTACCAGAGACTGAGATACAGAATGAATCCCACACTCACACACAGTACCAGAGACTGAGATACAGAATGAATCCCACACTCACACACAGTACCAGAGACTGAGATACAGAATGAATCCCACACTCACACACAGTACCAGAGACTGAGATACAGAATGAATCCCACACTCACACACAGTACCAGAGACTGAGATACAGAATGAATCCACACTCACACACACAGTACCAGAGACTGAGATACAGAATGAATCCCACACTCACACACAGTACCAGAGACTGACAGATACAGAATGAATCCCACACTCACACACAGTACCAGAGACTGAGATACAGAATGAATCCCACACTCACACACAGTACCAGAGACTGAGATACAGAATGAATCCCACACTCACACACAGTACCAGAGACTGAGATACAGAATGAATCCCACACTCACACACAGTACCAGAGACTGAGATACAGAATGAATCCCACACTCACACACAGTACCAGAGACTGAGATACAGAATGAATCCAACACTCACACACAGTACCAGAGACTGAGATACAGAATGAATCCCACACTCACACACAGTACCAGAGACTGAGATACAGAATGAATCCCACACTCACACACAGTACCAGAGACTGAGATACAGAATGAATCCCACACTCACACACAGTACCAGAGACTGAGATACAGAATGAATCCCACACTCACACACAGTACCAGAGACTGAGATACAGAATGAATCCCACACTCACACACAGTACCAGAGACTGAGATACAGAATGAATCCCACACTCACACACAGTACCAAGACTGAGACAGATACAGAATGAATCCCACACTCACACAGTACCAGAGACTGAGATACAGAATGAATCCCACACTCACACACAGTACCAGAGACTGAGATACAGAATGAATCCCACACTCACACACAGTACCAGAGACTGAGATACAGAATGAATCCCACACTCACACACAGTACCAGAGACTGAGATACAGAATGAATCCCACACTCACACACAGTACCAGAGACTGAGATACAGAATGAATCCCACACTCACACACAGTACAGAGGACTGAGATACAGAATGAATCCCACACTCACACACAGTACCAGAGACTGACATACAGAATGAATCCCACACTCACACACAGTACCAGAGACTGACAGATACAGAATGAATCCCACACTCACACACAGTACCAGAGACTGAGATACAGAGAATGAATCCCACACTCACACACAGTACCAGAGACTGAGAGATACAGAATGAATCCCCACACTCACACAGTACCAGAGACTGAGATACAGAATGAATCCCACACTCACACACAGTACCAGAGACTGAGATACAGAATGAATCCCACACTCACACACAGTACCAGAGACTGAGATACAGAATGAATCCCACACTCACACACAGTACCAGAGACTGAGATACAGAATGAATCCCACACTCACACACAGTACCAGAGACTGACAGATACAGAATGAATCCCACACTCACACACAGTACCAGAGACTGAGATACAGAATGAATCCCACACTCACACACAGTACCAGAGACTGAGATACAGAATGAAACCCACACTCACACACGTCGTACCAGAGACTGACAGATACAGAATGAATCCCACACTCACACACAGTACCAGAGACTGACAGATACAGAATGAATCCCACACTCACACACAGTACCAGAGACTGAATACAGAATGAATCCCACACTCACACACAGTACCAGAGACTGAGATACAGAATGAATCCCACACTCACACACAGTACCAGAGACTGAGATACAGAATGAATCCCACACTCACACACAGTACCAGAGACTGAGATACAGAATGAATCCCACACTCACACACAGTACCAGAGACTGACAGACAGAATGAATCCCACACTCACACACAGTACCAGAGACTGAGATACAGAATGAATCCCACACTCACACACAGTACCAGAGACTGAGATACAGAATGAATCCCACACTCACACACAGTACAGAGACTGAGATACAGAATGAATCCCACACTCACACACAGTACCAGAGACTGAGATACAGAATGAATCCCACACTCACACACAGTACCAGAGACTGAGATACAGAATGAATCCCACACTCACACACAGTACCAGAGACTGAGATACAGAATGAATCCCACACTCACACACAGTACCAGAGACTGAGATACAGAATGAATCCCACACTCACACACAGTACCAGAGACTGAGATACAGAATGAATCCCACACTCACACACAGTACCAGAGACTGAGATACAGAATGAATCCCACACTCACACACAGTACCAGAGACTGAGATACAGAATGAATCCCACACTCACACACAGTACCAGAGACTGAGATACAGAATGAATCCCACACTCACACACAGTACCAGAGACTGAGATACAGAATGAATCCCACACTCACACACAGTAACAGAGACTGAGATACAGAATGAATCCCACACTCACACACAGTACCAGAGACTGAGATACAGAATGAATCCCACACTCACACACAGTACCAGAGACTGAGATACAGAATGAATCCACACTCACACACAGTACCAGAGACTGAGATACAGAATGAATCCCACACTCACACACAGTACCAGAGACTGAGATACAGAATGAATCCCACACTCACACACAACCAGAGACTGAGAGACAGAATGAATCCCACACTCACACACAGTAACCAGAGACTGACAGATACAGAATGAATCCCACACTCACACACAGTACCAGAGACTGAGATACAGAATGAATCCCACACTCACACACAGTACCAGAGACTGAGATACAGAATGAATCCCACACTCACACACAGTACCAGAGACTGACAGATACAGAATGAATCCCACACTCACACACAGTACCAGAGACTGAGATACAGAATGAATCCCACACTCACACACAGTACCAGAGACTGACAGATACAGAATGAATCCACACTCACACACAGTACCAGAGACTGAAGATACAGAATGAATCCCACACTCACACACAGTACCAGAGACTGAGATACAGAATGAATCCCACACTCACACACAGTACCAGAGACTGAGATACAGAACAATCCCACACTCACACACAGTACCAGAGACTGACAGATACAGAATGAATCCCACACTCACACACAGTACCAGAGACTGAGATACAGAATGAATCCCACACTCACACACAGTACCAGAGACTGAGATACAGAATGAATCCCACACTCACACACAGTACCAGAGACTGAGATACAGAATGAATCCCACACTCACACACAGTACCAGAGACTGAGATACAGAATGAATCCCACACTCACACACAGTACCAGAGACTGAGATACAGAATGAATCCCACACTCACACACAGTACCAGAGACTGAGATACAGAATGAATCCCACACTCACACACAGTACCAGAGACTGACATACAGAATGAATCCCACACTCACACACAGTACCAGAGACTGAGATACAGAATGAATCCCACACTCACACACAGTACCAGAGACTGAGATACAGAATGAATCCCACACTCACACACAGTACCAGAGACTGACATACAGAATGAATCCCACACTCACACACAGTACCAGAGACTGAGATACAGAATGAATCCCACACTCACACACAGTACCAGAGACTGAATACAGAATGAATCCCACACTCACACACAGTACCAGAGACTGAATACAGAATGAATCCCACACTCACACACAGTACCAGAGACTGACAGATACAGAATGAATCCCACACTCACACACAGTACCAGAGACTGAGATACAGAATGAATCCCACACTCACACACAGTACCAGAGACTGAGATACAGAATGAATCCCACACTCACACACAGTACCAGAGACTGAGATACAGAATGAATCCCACACACACACACAGTACTAGAGACTGAGGGGACAGAATGAATCCCACACTCACTACACAGTACCAGAGACTGACAGACTACAGAATGAATCCCACACGTCAGCACACAGTACCAGAGACTGACAGATTCACGAATGAATCCCACACTCTCACACAGTACCTGACTGAGTACACGATGAATCCACACTCACTCACAGTACAGAGACTGACGATACAGCAGTAGATCCCACACTCACACACAGTACCAGAGACTGACAGATACACAATGAATCCCACACTCACACACAGTACCAGAGAGCTGAGATACAGGATGTAATCCCACTACTCACACACAGTACCAGAGACTGAGATACAGAATGAATCCCACACTCACACACAGTACCAGAGACTGAGATACAGAATGAATCCCGACACTCACACACAGTACCAGAGACTGAGATACAGAATGAATCCCACACTCACACACAGTACCAAGACTGAGATACAGAATGAATCCCACACTCACACACAGTACCAGAGACTGAGATACAGAATGAATCCCACACTCACAACACAGTACCAGAGACTGAGATACAGAATGAATCCCACACTCACACACAGTACCAAGACTGACAGATACAGAATGAATCCCACACTCACACACAGTACCAGAGACTGAGATACAGAATGAATCCCACACTCACACACAGTACCAGAGACTGAGATACAGAATGAATCCCACACTCACACACAGTACCAGAGACTGAGATACAGAATGTAATCCACACTCACACACAGTACCAGAGACTGAGATACAGAATGAATCCCACACTCACACACAGTACCAGAGACTGAGATACAGAATGAATCCCACACTCACACCAGTACCAGAGACTGAGATACAGAATGAATCCCACACTCACACACAGTACCAGAGACTGAGATACAGAATGAATCCCACACTCACACACAGTACCAGAGACTGAGATACAGAATGAATCCCACACACACACACAGTACCAGAGACTGACGATACAGAATGAATCCCACACTCACACACTGTGCCAGAGTCTGAGATACAGAAAGAATCCACACTCACACACAGTATCCAGAGACTGAGATACAGAATGAATCCCACACTCACACACAGTACCAGAGACTGAGATACAGAATGAATCCCACACTCACACACAGTACCAGAGACTGAGATACAGAATGAATCCCACACTCACACACAGTACCAGAGACTGAGATCAGAATGAATCCCACACTCACAAACAGTACCAGAGACTGAGATACAGAATGAATCCCCACACTCACACACGTAACAGAGACTGAGATACAGAATGAATCCCACACTCACACACAGTACCAGAGACTGAGATACAGAATGAATCCCACACTCACACACAGTACCAGAGACTGAGAGACAGAATGAATCCCACACTCACACACAGTACCAGAGACTGAGATACAGAATGAATCCCACACTCACACACTCAGACCCTAGACTGAGATACAGAATGAATCCCACACTCACACACAGTACCAGAGACTGAGATACAGAATGAATCCCACACTCACACACAGTACCAGAGACTGAGATACAGAATGAATCCCACACTCACACAAGTACCATAGACTGAGATACAGAATGAATCCCACACTCACACACAGTACCAGAGACTGAGATACAGAATGAATCCACACTCACACACAGTACCAGAGACTGAGATACAGAATGAATCCCACACTCACACACAGTACCAGAGACTGAGATACAGAATGAATCCCACACTCACACACAGTACCAGAGACTGAGATACAGAATGAATCCCACACTCACACACAGTACCAGAGACTGAGATACAGAATGAATCCCACACTCACACACAGTACCAGAGACTGAGATACAGAATAATCCACACTCACACACAGACTGTACTCATGAGAATCTGACTAGCGTAGAATGATCCACACTCACACACAGTACCAGAGACTGAGATACAGAATGAATCCCACACTCACACACAGTACCAGAGACTGACAGATACAGAATGAATCCCACACTCACACAGTACCAGAGACTGAGATACAGAATGAATCCAGAAGTGTGGGGGTGGAGAATCACACACATACCAGAGACTGACAGATACAGAATGAATCCCACACTCACACACAGTACCAGAGACTGAGATACAGAATGAATCCACACTCACACACAGTACCAGAGACTGAGATACAGAATGAATCCCACACTCACACACAGTACCAGAGACTGAGATACAGAATGAATCCCAAACTCACACACAGTACCAGAGACTGAGATACAGAATGAATCCCACACTCACACACAGTACCAGAGACTGAGATACAGAATGAATCCCACACTCACACACAGTACCAGAGACTGAGATATACAGAATGAATCCCACACTCACACACAGTACCAGAGACTGAGATACAGAATGAATCCCACACTCACACACAGTACCAGAGACTGACAGATACAGAATGAATCCCACACTCACACACAGTACCAGAGACTGAGATACAGAATGAATCCCACACTCACACACAGTACCAGAGACTGAGATACAGAATGAATCCCACACTCACACACAGTACCAGAGACTGAGATACAGAATGAATCCCACACTCACACACAGTACCAGAGACTGAGATACAGAATGAATCCCACACTCACACACAGTACCAGAGACTGAGATACAGAATGAATCCCACACTCACACACAGTACCAGAGACTGAGATACAGAATGAATCCCACACTCACACACAGTACCAGAGACTGACAGATACAGAATGAATCCCACACTCACACACAGTACCAGAGACTGAGATACAGAATGAATCCCACACTCACACACAGTACCAGAGACTGAGATACAGAATGAAATCCCACACTCACCACAGTACCTGAGACTGAGATACAGATGACTCCCACACTCACACACAGTACCGGAGAGACGGAGATACAGAATGAATCCCACACTCACACACAGTACCAGAGACTGAGATACAGAATGAATCCCACACCACACACAGTACCAGAGACTGAGATACAGAATGAATCCCACACTCATACACAGTACCAAGATGACAGATACAGAATGAATCCACACTCACACACAGTACCAGAGACTGAGATACAGAATGAATCCCACACTCACACACAGTACCAGAGACTGAGATACAGAAATGAATCCCACACTCACACACAGTACCAGAGACTGAGATACAGAATGAATCCCACACTCACACACAGTACCAGAGACTGAGATACAGAATGACTCCCACACTCACACACAGTACCAGAGACTGACAGATACAGAATGAATCCCACACTCACACACAGTACCAGAGACTGAGATACAGAATGAATCCCACACTCACACACAGTACCAGAGACTGAAGATACAGAATGGAATCCCACACTCACACACAGTACCAGAGAGTCTGAGATACAGAATGAATCCCACACTCACACACAGTACCAAGACTGAGAGACAGAATAATCCCACACTCACAGCACAGTACCAGAGACTGAGATACAGAATGAATCCCACACTCACACACAGTACCAGAGACTGTCAGATACAGAATGAATCCCACACTCACACACAGTACCAAGACTGAGATACAGAATGAATCCCACACTCACACACAGTACCAGAGACTGACAGATACAGAATGAATCCCACACTCACACACAGTACCAGAGACTGACAGATACAGAATGAATCCTCACACTCACACACAGTACCAGAGACTGAGATACAGAATAATCTCCACACTCACACACAGTACCAGAGACTGAGATACAGAATGAATCCCACACTCACACACAGTACCAGAGACTGAAGATACAGAATGAATCCCACACTCACACACAGTACCAGAGACGAGATACAGAATGAATCCACACTCACATCACAGTACCAGAGACTGAGATACAGAATGAATCCACACTCACACACAGGAACCAGAGACTGAGATACAGAATGAATCCCACACTCACACACAGTACCAGAGACTGAGATACAGAATGAATCCCACACTCACACACAGTACCAGAGACTGAGATACAGAATGAATCCCACACTCACACACAGTACCAGAGACTGACAGATACAGAATGAATCCCACACTCACACACAGTACCAGAGACTGAGATACAGAATGAATCCCACACTCACACACAGTACCAGAGACTGAGATACAGAATGAATCCCACACTCACACACAGTACAGAGACTGAGATACAGAATGAATCCCACACTCACACACAGTACCAAGACTGAGATACAGATGAATCCCACACTCACACACAGTACCAGAGACAGATACAGAATGAATCCCACACTCACACACAGTACCAGAGACTGAGATACAGAATGAATCCACACTCACACACAGTACCAGAGACTGAGATACAGAATGAATCCCACACTCACACACAGTACCAGAGACTGAGATACAGAATGAATCCACACTCACACACAGTACCAGAGACTGAGATACAGAATGAATCCCACACTCACACACAGTACCAGAGACTGAGATACAGAATGAATCCCACACTCACACACAGTACCAGAGACTGAGATACAGAATGAATCCCACACTCACACACAGTACCAGAGACTGACAGATACAGAATGAATCCCACACTCACACACAGTACCAGAGACTGACAGATACAGAATGAATCCCACACTCACACACAGTACCAGAGACTGAGATACAGAATGAATCCCACACTCACACACAGTACCAGAGACTGAGATACAGAATGAATCCCACACTCACACACAGTACCAGAGACTGAGATACAGAATGAATCCCACACTCACACACAGTACCAGAGACTGACAGATACAGAATGAATCCCACACTCACACACAGTACCAGAGACTGAGATACAGAATGAATCCCACACTCACACACAGTACCAGAGACTGAGATACAGAATGAATCCCACACTCACACACAGTACCAGAGACTGAGATACAGAATGAATCCACACTCACACACAGTACCAGAGACTGAGATACAGAATGAATCCACACTCACACACAGTACCAGAGACTGAGATACAGAATGAATCCCACACTCACACACAGTACCAGAGACTGAGATACAGAATGAATCCCACACTCACACACAGTACCAGAGACTGAGATACAGAATGAATCCCACACTCACACACAGTACCAGAGACTGACAGATACAGAATGAATCCCACACTCACACACAGTACCAGAGACTGAGATACAGAATGAATCCCACACTCACACACAGTACCAGAGACTGACGATACAGAATGAATCCCACACTCACACACAGTACCAGAGACTGAGATACAGAATGAATCCCACACTCACACACAGTACCAGAGACTGAGATACAGAATGAATCCCACACTCACACACAGTACCAGAGACTGAGATACAGAATGAATCCCACACTCACACACAGTACCAGAGACTGAGATACAGAATGAATCCCACACTCACACACAGTACCAGAGACTGAGATACAGAATGAATCCCACACTCACACACAGTACCAGAGACTGAGATACAGAATGAATCCCACACTCACACACAGTACCAGAGACTGAGATACAGAATGAATCCACACTCACACACAGTACCAGAGACTGAGATACAGAATGAATCCCACACTCACACACAGTACCAGAGACTGAGATACAGAATGAATCCCACACTCACACACATACCAGAGACTGAGATACAGAATGAATCCCACACTCACACACAGTACCAGAGACTGACAGATACAGAATGAATCCCACACTCACACACAGTACCAGAGACTGACAGATACAGAATGAATCCCACACTCACACACAGTACCAGAGACTGAGATACAGAATGAATCCCACACTCACACACAGTACCAGAGACTGAGATACAGAATGAATCCCACACTCACACACAGTACCAGAGACTGAGATACAGAATGAATCCCACACTCACACACAGTACCAGAGACTGACGATACAGAATGAATCCCACACTCACACACAGTACCAGAGACTGAGATACAGAATGAATCCCACACTCACACACAGTACCAGAGACTGAGATACAGAATGAAATCCCACACTCACACACAGTACCAGAGACTGACAGATACAGAATGAATCCCACACTCACACACAGTACCAGAGACTGAGATACAGAATGAATCCCCACACTCACACACAGTACCAGAGACTGAGATACAGAATGAATCCCACACTCACACACAGTACCAGAGACTGAGATACAGAATGAATCCCACACTCACACACAGTACCAATGACTGAGATACAGAATGAATCCCACACTCACACACAGAACCAGAGACTGACAGATACAGAATGAATCCCAGACTCACACACAGTACCAGAGACTGAGATACAGAATGAATCCCACACTCACACACAGTACCAGAGACTGAGATACAGAATGAATCCCACACTCACACACAGTACCAGAGACTGACAGATACAGAATGAATCCCACACTCACACACAGTACCAGAGACTGAGATACAGAATGAATCCCACACTCACACACAGTACCAGAGACTGAGATACAGAATGAATCCCACACTCACACACAGTACCAGAGACTGAGATACAGAATGAATCCCACACTCACACACAGTACCAGAGACTGAGATACAGAATGAATCCCACACTCACACACAGTACCAGAGACTGAGATACAGAATGAATCCCACACTCACACACAGTACCAGAGACTGAAGATACAGAATGAATCCCACACTCACACACAGTACCAGAGACTGACAGATACAGAATGAATCCCACACTCACACACAGTACCAGAGACTGACAGATACAGAATGAATCCCACACTCACACACAGTACCAGAGACTGAGATACAGAATGAATCCCACACTCACACACAGTACCAGAGACTGAGATACAGAATGAATCCCACACTCACACACAGTACCAGAGACTGAGATACAGAATGAATCCCACACTCACACACAGTACCAGAGACTGAGATACAGAATGAATCCCACACTCACACACAGTACCAGAGACTGAGATACAGAATGAATCCCACACTCACACACAGTACCAGAGACTGAGATACAGAATGAATCCCACACTCACACACAGTACCAGAGACTGAGATACAGAATGAATCCCACACTCACACACAGTACCAGAGACTGAGATACAGAATGAATCCCACACTCACACACAGTACCAGAGACTGACAGATACAGAATGAATCCCACACTCACACACAGTACCAGAGACTGAGATACAGAATGAATCCCACACTCACACACAGTACCAGAGACTGACTGATACAGAATGAATCCCACACTCACACACAGTACCAGAGACTGAGATACAGAATGAATCCCACACTCACACACAGTACCAGAGACTGAAGATACAGAATGAATCCCACACTCACACACAGTACCAGAGACTGAGATACAGAATGAATCCACACTCACACACAGTACCAGAGACTGAGATACAGAATGAATCCCACACTCACACACAGTACCAGAGACTGACAGATACAGAATGAATCCCACACTCACACACAGTACCAGAGACTGAGATACAGAATGAATCCCACACTCACACACAGTACCAGAGACTGAGATACAGAATGAATCCCACACTCACACACAGTACCAGAGACTGAGATACAGAATGAATCCCACACTCACACACAGTACCAGAGACTGAGATACAGAATGAATCCCACACTCACACACAGTACCAGAGACTGAGATACAGAATGAATCCCACACTCACACACAGTACCAGAGACTGACAGATACAGAATGAATCCCACACTCACACACAGTACCAGAGACTGAGATACAGAATGAATCCCACACTCACACACAGTACCAGAGACTGAGATACAGAATGAATCCCACACTCACACACAGTACCAGAGACTGAGATACAGAATGAATCCACACTCACACACAGTACCAGAGACTGAGATACAGAATGAATCCCACACTCACACACAGTACCAGAGACTGAGATACAGAATGAATCCCACACTCACACACAGTACCAGAGACTGAGATACAGAAATGAATCCCACACTCACACAGTACCAGAGACTGAGATACAGAATGAATCCCACACTCACACACAGTACAGAGACTGAGATACAGAATGATCCCACACTCACACACAGTACCAGAGACTGACAGATACAGAATGAATCCCACACTCACACACAGTACCAGAGACTGAGATACAGAATGAATCCCACACTCACACACAGTACCAGAGACTGAGATACAGAATGAATCCCACACTCACACACAGTACCAGAGACTGAGATACAGAATGAATCCCACACTCACACACAGTACCAGAGACTGAGATACAGAATGAATCCCACACTCACACTACAGTACCAGAGACTGAGATACAGAATGAATCCCACACTCACACACAGTACCAGAGACTGAGATACAGAATGAATCCCACACTCACACACAGTACCAGAGACTGAGATACAGAATGAATCCCACACTCACACACAGTACCAGAGACTGAGAGATACAGAATGAATCCCACACTCACACACAGTACCAGAGACTGAGATACAGAATGAATCCCACACTCACACACAGTACCAGAGACTGAGATACAGAATGAATCCCACACTCACACACAGTACCAGAGACTGACAGATACAGAATGAATCCCACACTCACACACAGTACCAGAGACTGAGATACAGAATGAATCCCACACTCACACACAGTACCAGAGACTGAGATACAGAATGAATCCCACACTCACACACAGTACCAGAGAACTGACAGATACAGAATGAATCCCACACTCACACACAGTACCAGAACTGAGATACAGAATGAATCCCACACTCACACACAGTAACCAGAGACTGACAGATACAGAATGAATCCCACACTCACGACACAGTACCAGAGACTGAGATACAGAATGAATCCCACACTCTCACACAGTACCAGAGACTGAGATACAGAATGAATCCCACACTCACACACAGTACCAGAGACTGACAGATACAGAATTAATCCCACACTCACACACAGTACCAGAGACTGAGATACAGAATGAATCCCACACTCACACACAGTACCAGAGACTGAGATACAGAATGAATCCCACACTCACACACAGTACCAGAGACTGAGATACAGATTGAATCCCACACTCACACACAGTACCAGAGACTGAGATACAGAATGAATCCCACACTCACACACAGTACCAGAGACTGAGATACAGAATGAATCACACACTCACACACAGTACCAGAGACTGAGATACAGAATGAATCCCACACTCACACACAGTACCAGAGACTGAGATACAGAATGAATCCCACACTCACAACACAGTACCAGAGACTGACTGATTACAGAATGAATTCCCACACTCACACACAGTACCAGAGACTGACAGATACAGAATGAATCCCACACTCACACACAGTACCAGAGACTGACAGATACAGAATGAATCCCACACTCACACACAGTACCAGAGACTGAGATACAGAATGAATCCCACACTCACGACACAGTACCAGAGACTGAGATAACAGAATGAATCCCACACTCACACACAGTACCAAGACTGAGATACAGAATGAATCCCACACTCACACACAGTACCAGAGACTGAGATACAGAATGAATCCCACACTCACACACAGTACCAGAGACTGAGATACAGAATGAATCCCACACTCACACACAGTACCAAGACTCGAGATACAGAATGAATCCCACACTCACACACAGTACCAGAGACTGAGATACAGAATGAATCCCACACTCACACACAGTACCAGAGACTGAGATACAGAATGAATCCCACACTCACACACAGTACCAGAGACTGACAGATACAGAATGAATCCCACAC
>JASTWF010000546.1:185000-320051 GCA_030390025.1 Squalus acanthias | reverse complement strand
AACAAGGATTCCCCCCCCAGTGTAACAAGGACTCCCCCCCTCGCCCCCCCCAGTGTAACAAGGACTCCCCCCCCAGTGTAACAAGGACTCCCCCCTCCCCCAGTGTAACAAGGACTCCACCCCCCCCCAGTGTAACAAGGACTCCCCCCCCACAGTGTAACAAGGACTCCACCCCCCCCAGTGTAACAAGGATTCCCCCCCCCAGTGTAACAAGGACTCCCCCCCCCCCCAGTGTAACAAGGACCCCCCCCCTCGCCCCCCCCCCCAGTGTAACAAGGACCCCCCCCCCAGTGTAACAAGGACTCCCCCCCTCACCCCCCCCCCCCCCCAGTGCAGTAGGAGTGTTTGTTGTAAGGATGAGCTGGTGGGGTGGGTTGATTCATGCACGGCCTACAGGGCCCAATGAATCTTTAGTCTGGCTCTGGGATGCGGGCTCCATGGAGGTCCTCCCCTGCACCTGGAGAACCTGATCAGGCTGGGACTCCAGGGTATGAGGCCCGAGAATTCAGATACACACAGGTCGATCCCAATGTCACAGGTCAGTGTGCAAACCTCAGGGGAGGTGAAATTGTCGCCCAGCTCCTCTAATATCCAAGGGTACAATTGGCCTCAGCGTGATGGTCTAGGGATGTGGGGGTGGGCACTCAGGGCTCCCACTTCTGATTGCTGTTTGCCCCTACTGGACAGGGTGAGTGTTGTGTGTGTGTATGGTTTCGCTCAGCTGTGACCACCAGTCCAGGTCTCAAGTTATTACCTTCAAGAAGGAGGCCGGGGAAACAAAAGTAATGAGTAGAAATTCCAATCCCGCCACACTCCCAAAGCTCTGCGATGACCAAGATTGTAGCTATACCAGCAGAGATTAGGGGGGAATGTTAACCTGGAGGAGCGGGAGGGATTGGGTGTGGGTGGGGGGTGAAAACTGGTAAAAATGTCAGCGTGTCAGGAAGCCGCCAACCACCAGGTTTAACTGGAGTGCGTTAGGCTGATTGCGCGGAACCCTCTGGAGAGGTGGGCCTCCTATTGTAAGAGAACCAATGTGGTATGTAGCAGGTCTCTGAACAAACAACAGTCAGAATTAACAAGCTGAATCGCTAGAAAATACAAGTTACAGCGATTAATACACAGACATGATACCATCAGGTTCCGCAGGGAGGAATGCTGCCGTCAGGACTCTCCTCCTCTGCCTTTTTCTAAATGCAACTTGTTGTACTGTTTTATATCTTGCCTTATCTTGTTCATATTCTTTTTAGACTAGCTATTGTGGGAGATTGATAGCTGCTGGATTGAACCAAGGACTTCCCTCTCGTTTTGTTATTCGCAACCCATCAGTCTCGCTATTGTGACAGATTGATAGCTGCTGGATCTCATCAATTCCTTCTTGGCCTGTTGGAAAAGCTATTTTTTTATTTGTTCCTGGGATGTGGGCATTGTTGGCAAGGCCAGCATTTATTGCCCATCCCTAATTGCCCTTGAGAAGGTGGTGAAGGTACTCCCACAGTGCTGTTAGAGAGAGAGTTCCAGGATTTTGACCCAGTGACGATGAAGGAATGGCGAAATATTTACAAGTCAGGATGGTGTGTGACTTGGAGGGGAACTTGGGGGTGGTGGTGTTCCCATGCGCCTGCTGCCCTTGTTCTTCTAGGTGGAAAAGGTCGCGGGTTTGGGAGGTGCTGCTGAAGAAGCCTTGGCGAGTTGCTGCAGTGCATCTTGTAGATAAGAACATAAGAACATAAGAAATAGGAGCAGGAGTAGGCCAATCGGCCCCTCGAGCCTGCTCCGCCATTCAATAAGATCATGGCTGATCTGATCCTAACCTCAAATCTAAAGAACACAAGTAGTAGGAGCAGGACCCGGCCACTCAGCCCCTGGGCCCGCTCCGCTACCCACAGGGCCCTGACCGATCCGAACTCAGCCTCATGTCCAATTTCCTGTCCGCTCACCGTAACCCCTAATTCCCTTTACCTCTAGGAAACTATCTATTTCTGTTTTAAATTTATTTAATGATGTAGCTTCCACAGCTTCCTGGGGCAGCAAATTCCACAGACCTACTACCCTCCGAGTGAAGAAGTTTCTCCTCATCTCAGTTTTGAAAGAGCAGCCCCTTATTCTAAGATTGTGCCCCCTAGTTCTAGTTTCACCCATCCTTGGGAACATCCTTACCGCATCCACCCGATCAAGCCCCTTCACAATCTTATATGTTTCAATAAGATCGCCTCTCATTCTTCTGAACTCCAATGAGTAGAGTCCCAATCTACTCAACCTCTCCTCATATATCCACCCCCTCATCCCCGGGATTAACCGAGTGAACCTTATTTGTACTGCCTCGAGAGATGGTACACACTGCAGCCACAGTGTGCCGGTGGTGGAGGGAGTGAATGTTTGAGGTGGTGGATGGGGTGCCAATCAAGCGGGCTGCTTTGTCCTGGATGGTGTCGAGCTTCTTGAGTGTTGTTGGAGCTGCACTCATCCAGGCAAGTGGAGAGTATTCCATCACACTCCTGACTTGTGCCTTGTATATGGTGGAAACACTTTGGGGAGTCAGGAGGTGAGACACTCGCCGCAGAATACCCAGCCTCTGACCTGCTCCTGTAGTCACAGTATTTATGTGGCTGGTCCAGTTAAGTTTCTGGTCAATGGTGACCCCCAGGATGTTGATGGTGGGACATTCGGCGATGGTAATCCCATTGAATGTCATGGGGAGGTGGTTAGACTCTCACTTGTTGGAGATAGTCATTGCCTGGCACTTCTGTGGCGCGAATGTTACTTGCCACTTATCAGCCCAAGCCTGAATGCTGTTCAGGTCTTGCTGCATTCGGGCATGGACTGCTTCATTATCTGAGGAGTTGCGAATGGCACTGAACACTGTGCAGTCATCAGTGAACATCCCCACTTCTGACCTTATGATGGAGGGAAGGTCATTGATGAAGCAGCTGAAGATGGTTGGGCCTAGGACATTGCCCTGAGGAACCCCTGCAGCGATGTCCTGGGGCTGAGACGATTGACCTCCAACCACCACAACCATCTTCCTTTGTGCTAGGTGTGACTCCAGCCAGTGGAGAGTTTTCCTCCTGTTTCCCATTGACTTCAGTTTTACTAGGGCTCCTTGATGGCACACTCGGTCAAATGCTGCCTTGATGTCAAGGGCAGTCACCCTCACCTCACCGTTAGAATAGCATGCTGGGATACTTAGCCTTTACAAAATGTGAAATATCTAAATAAACATGTATGGGCATTCCAGGCTATATCTTATACTAGTAACAGATGCTAATCGCTCAATTGGAGTGATATTTCAACTGACTTTTAAATTTAACATTGGAACCACGGGATTCCCGGGCTTGCTGAAACTCGCCAGTGAAAGCAAGGTGAGAGCACACCAGCAATTGAGGAACTGAATCAATCGCATGGAAATACTGCACTAAATACTCAGTATTCACAGCTGCTTTCTTACCTGCTAGTGGGAAAGGGTTTGTTCGCCGTACTTTTGCTGAGAGGTTACTTTCTACACTTTGGATGTTTTCTCAATCACATCAGGGTGGGTGGCGCTTTGGCTGCCTTAGATTGGACCTCGGACAAGGACCAATATGACCAGCACCAGCAGCACCAGCAGCACCAGCAGCAGCCTGCTGTTCAAAGACCTGTAGCTGGACAGCAGAGCGGGGAGCAGCAGGGGGCGGAGCAGCAGAGAGGAAACAGCAGGGGGGCGGAGCAGTAGCGAGGGGAACAGCAGGGGGCGGAGCAGCAGCGAGGGGAACAGCAGGGGGCGGAGCAGCAGCGAGGGGAACAGCAGGGGGCGGAGCAGCAGCGAGGGGAACAGCAGGGGGCGGAGCAGCAGCGAGGGGAACAGCAGGGGGCGGAGCAGCAGAGAGGAAACAGCAGGGGGCGGAGCAGCAGCGAGGGGAACAGCAGGGGGCGGAGCAGCAGAGAGGAAACAGCAGGGGGCGGAGCAGCAGCGAGGGGAACAGCAGGGGGCGGAGCAGCAGAGAGGGAACAGCAGGGGGCGGAGCAGCAGCGAGGGGAACAGCAGGGGGCGGAGCAGCAGAGAGGGAACAGCAGGGGGCGGAGCAGCAG
This sequence comes from Squalus acanthias, assembly GCA_030390025.1. Lineage (NCBI taxonomy): Eukaryota > Metazoa > Chordata > Chondrichthyes > Squaliformes > Squalidae > Squalus > Squalus acanthias. Next base: position 315,983 of record JASTWF010000546.1, on the reverse strand, counting down.
CGAGGGGAACAGCAGGGGGCGGAGCAGCAGCGAGGGGAACAGCAGGGGGCGGAGCAGCAGAGCAGGAACAGCAGGGGGCGGAGCAGCAGAGCGGGAACAGCAGGGGGCGGAGCAGCAGAGAGGGAACAGCAGGGGGCGGAGCAGCAGAGAGGGAACAGCAGGGGGCGGAGCAGCAGAGAGGGAACAGCAGGGGGCGGAGCAGCAGAGAGGGAACAGCAGGGGGCGGAGCAGAGTGTACAGGCAGAGGCTTAGTTTCCTTGACATGTCCAAACAGCAGTGCTTCCGGAGGCTCAGGTTGTCACGTCAGGTGGTGGCAGACATCTGCAGCCTGCTGGAAGAAGACCTGCTCCCTGTTGGACCGGCTGGCCACGCGTTACCAGTGGCTGTCAAAGATACCACCGCCCTCAACATTTTTGCCCATGGAGCCTTCCAGGGCTCTGCCAGAGACATTTCCTGGATCTCCCAGTCAGCGGCCCACAACTACATAAGACAGGTGATTGATGGCTTGTTTGCAAGGGCCTCCAATTATGTCAACTTCGGTAGTGATGACGCCAGTCAGAATGAGCGGGCGCTTGGATTTGCACCTCTGGCTGGCTTCCCACAGGTGCAGGGCAACATTGCCTGCACACACATGGCAATCCGGGCACCCCCCTATCACCCAGGAGTATTCGTCAACTGCAAGGGCTTCCACTCCATCACTGTGCAGCTGGTGTGCAGCCACAGAAAGATGTTTCTGCAGGTGTGCGCCAGATTCCCAGGGAGCTGCCATGAGGCTTTCATCCTGCGGGAGTCCAAGCTCCCCGACATCGGACCTGCAAACAGACTTCAGGGGTGCCTGTGAGGAGACAAGGGATACCCACTTCAAACTTGGCCGATGATACCCGTCAGAAACCCGACCACTGAAGCCCAGCAGCGCTACAATGAATGCCATATGACTACCAGATGTGTCATCGAACAAACCAGCGACATTCTGAAGATGCGCTTCAGATGCCTAGGCAGATGTGGAGGTGCCCTTCAGTACGTACCAGCCAGGGTCTTCAGAATGGCCGTGGTGTGCTGCGCGCTGCACAACATTGCACAGCAGCGAGGTTTGGACCTGTAGGAGGAACAAGGCAAAGAGCTCAGCACCTCTTCGGATGATTCCGAGGAGGAGGAGGGTGATGAGGGCAATGCAGGACCACCTGCTCACGTTGCTGCCCGGGATGCCAAGGATGCGTTAGTAATGCAAGGTTCACTTAGTTTGCCCCAGTGGACCGATGATAGAACCACACGCAGCGGCCACTCTTCCCGCCCCCCAATGCCACTGACTCAAAGCAGTCCTGCAAACAACCAAGTACCCCTTGCACATTCCTCAACTGGTCCCTATCAATTCATGTCTTGCCAGTCATCATCAAGCAAGTTAAAAGGCGACCAAGACTGGGCAAAAGAATAAAATTTAAGTGCTTTAACTAAACAACAGCAACTTAACAGCATAACATTTTCTCAGACACCCATGTGCAAACCCTTGTGCAATTACACAGCTTCACTTTTACATGGTGCAGCCCCTGGGGATTGAGCAGAGGTAGAGGCAGGCTGCTCAGATCCCTGCTCCGACTGCTGAGAAGCTCTTGGCCGCTGTCTTCTGGATTTTGGAGCCCGTGGGGGCCCTGCTAAAGACTGCTCCACCTGCACCTGTGCAGGGGCTGACTCGGCCATTGGTAGAGGAGGCAGCATGTGGGCTAGCTGACTGAGAAATGGAAGCACTTTGAGTGGAGTCCCCACTTTCATGTCCCCTTTCGCCATCAGCCCTCTCATGGCCCAGCATCATTTCCCTGCTACCACTCTGCTGGAGAGCACTTTGGTGCAGATCAGTGCGGCGCTGTAAGGCCAAGGCCAAGGTATCTGTTAACCGATTTAAGGCAGCAGACATGTTGACATCATCGCAATGCACTGTGACATCATCCTACTCATGCTTGGGGCGGACTCCTCCAATCTCTCTGGAATCGTGGTCAGTGTGTTTGGAAGGCCTGTCAGTGTATCGCACATTCTCTGCTGCTCAATGATTCTCCTTTTCATACGGCACCTGTGTCCAGCTGAGCAGAGCTGGGAGAGTCCTGCGCCCTTCGACATGGACTCTCCACTGCTGTCCCTGTCTCCACCGTCTACTCTTGCTCAGTTGCGAAGTGTGAGTCACCAGGTGAAAACACAACTGTCTAACTCAGAGGTTCTCAAGCTTTTTTAGTTGAACGACCCCTTTTCAAATAGATTAATAATCACGGACTCCCCCATCTAAATTATAATAGCACATCTCCTTGCACATTTACATTTCTGAGTGTAAAGTTCATCAGTGTCCTGTTAAAGGGACTTGCATGAAATTTTGCCAGGGCTGTCCGATATCGTGACCATTGATGTGATCGGTGATGTGAAAACTTTTATCTTCCCTTCAGCTGAAAGGTGACCCTTCAGGTTCAGCAACGTGCCTGGTGAATACTTCACCACACGACTCCACACTGCTCCTGGAGTGGGATTGGGCTTGGTGGCTCCTGTTGGGAACACTGGCAGCGTTTCAGGTGTAACCCTCCACCGCCCGCCTACTCGCTGCATGGCTGCTGAGAGTTTCAGGGGTTTCAGGGGTCCTGTCTATGCGGACCCCAGTTTGAGAAACACTGGAGTATTCTCCATTATCCAAATACATGGGAGGGCTGCTGTTATTATCCAATTAGCAAATTACAACAATAAGAGTGTTCTGATGGACCTGGGCACTGCTACGTTACCGGATATTGGCAGATAAAGTCACCAGTTAACTGGGCGGGTGGGCTGACATACAGGACGCTGGACTCCAGAAAACCATCTGGTGCAGCCTAAAAACTGAACACCCTCCTCATCGCCCTCTGTCCTGTCCCCCCCATCCATCTCTCAGTCTCCTCCCTTCTCCTTCTCTTATCTACCCTTCCCCCCTTTGTCTCTTTCCCTTTTCTTTCTCCCCCTTGCCTCTGGTATTGCTCCCCAACCACTCTAGTTTCTCTCTTCTGCCCCTCCTTCCATTCTCTCTCCCTCACACCTCTCCCTCAATCGCTCTCCCCTGTCTCGCTCTGTCTTTTTCCCACTACCTCTCAGTTTCTTTCTCTCATCTCTGTCTCCCCCTTCCTCTTTTTCCTGTATCTCACTATAGCTTGCCCTAAGTGTCTACTCCTCTCTTTACCTGCCCAATCCCGATCTCTTTTTAATCCTATCCCTCCCCCCGGCTGCATCAATCTCTTCCTTTCGCATCTTCATCCCTCTCTCCCCCCTGGTCTCGATCTCTTTCCCCCTCCCCTGTGTCTCATCCTCTCTCTCTCTCTGTACCCACATCTCTCCCTAACTCTTGCATTCCTCTCTCTGTACACAATCTCTCTCTTCCATTCCTCTCTGTACCCACTTCTCTCTCTGGATCAATCTTCCTCCACATCTTTCTCTGTACCTCCATCTCTCTCCCTGTCACTCTTCCACATCTTTGTCTCTGCATTCCCATCTCTCCCTTTCCTTTCTGTACCTCCATCTCTCTCTCTCCCATTCCTCTCTTTGTACCCCATCTCCCTATCACTCTCCACCATCTCTCCTCCCCCCACCCAAGTCTCACGCTCACCTTCACCAGATCGCACTCGCTGACTCTGCCGAACTGCTTGAACAATGTCTGGACCTCATCCCGGCGCACCTCCGGCGGCAGCTCCCCCCGCACTGACCGAACCCCCCCCCACCCCCGCGATATCTGCCCGTCACTCTGCCCGTCACTCTGCCCGTCACTCTGCCCCTCACTCTGCCTCCCACTCTGCCCCTCACTCTGCCTCTCACTCTGCCTCTCACTCTGCCCGTCACTCTGCCCGTCACTCTACCTGTCACTCTGCCCCTCACTCTGCCCGTCACTCTGCCCGTCACTCTGCCTCTCACTCTGCCCGTCACTCTGCCTCTCACTCTGCCTCTCACTCTGCCCGTCACTCTGCCCATCACTCTGCCTCTCACTCTGCCTCTCACTCTGCCCGTCACTCTGCCCATCACTCTGCCCGTCACTCTGCCTCTCACTCTGCCCCTCACTCTGCCTCTCACTCTGCCCCTCACTCTGCCTCTCACTCTGCCCGTCACTCTGCCTCTCACTCTGCCCCTCACTCTGCCTCTCACTCTGCCTCTCACTCTGCCCCTCACTCTGCCCCTCACTCTGCCTCTCACTCTGCCCCTCACTCTGCCCCTCACTCTGCCCCTCACTCTGCCTCTCACTCTGCCCCTCACTCTGCCCCTCACTCTGCCTCTCGCTCTGCCCGTCACTCTGCCCGTCACTCTGCCTCTCACTCTGCCTGTCACTCTGCCTCTCACTCTGCCCCTCACTCTGCCTCCCACTCTGCCCCTCACTCTGCCTCTCACTCTGCCTCTCACTCTGCCCGTCACTCTGCCCGTCACTCTGCCCGTCATTCTGCCCGTCACTCTGCCCCTCACTCTGCCTCTCACTCTGCCTCTCACTCTGCCCGTCACTCTGCCTCTCACTCTGCCTCTCACTCTGCCTCTCACTCTGCCCCTCACTCTGCCCCTCACTCTGCCTCTCACTCTGCCTCTCGCTCTGCCCGTCACTCTGCCCGTCACTCTGCCTCTCACTCTGCCTCTCACTCTGCCCGTCACTCTGCCCCTCACTCTGCCCGTCACTCTGCCCCTCATTCTGCCTCTCACTCTGCCCGTCACTCTGCCTCTCGCTCTGCCCGTCACTCTGCCCGTCACTCTGTCTCTCACTCTGCCCGTCACTCTGCCACTCGCTCTGCCTCTCACTCTGCCCCTCGCTCTGCCTCTCACTCTGCCCCTCACTCTGCCTCTCACTCTGCCTCTCACTCTGCCCCTCACTCTGCCCCTCACTCTGCCTCTCACTCTGCCCGTCACTCTGCCTCTCACTCTGCCCCTCACTCTGCCCCTCACTCTGCCTCTCACTCTGCCTCTCACTCTGCCCCTCACTCTGCCCGTCACTCTGCCCGTCACTCTGCCCCTCGCTCTGCCTCTCACTCTGCCCCTCGCTCTGCCTCTCACTCTGCCTCTCACTCTGCCTCTCACTCTGCCTCTCACTCTGCCCGTCACTCTGCCTCTCACTCTGCCTCCTCTGCCTCTCTGCCCCTCACTCTGCCCCTCACTCTGCCTCTCGCTCTGCCCGTCACTCTGCCTCTCACTCTGCCTCTCACTCTGCCCCTCACTCTGCCTCTCACTCTGCCCGTCACTCTGCCTCTCACTCTGCCTCTCACTCTGCCTCTCACTCTGCCCCTCACTCTGCCCGTCACTCTGCCTCTCACTCTGCCCCTCACTCTGCCTCTCACTCTGCCCGTCACTCTGCCTCTCACTCTGCCCCTCGCTCTGCCTCTCACTCTGCCCGTCACTCTGACAGACAGCGTGCGGGAAACCTGCTGAAAAAATTTACAAGCTGTCCTGTGGTTACTTTCTGCAGGACGTACGGGAAACCCTTACTTCCGAGGGTCCCATCTGAAAATCCTCAACCCCTCCCCATCCCACTCGCTTCCTGGCCCTGAGTAAATATCATAGAACATAGAACATAGAACAGTACAGCACAGTACAGGCCCTTCAGCCCTCGATGTTGTGCCGAGCATTGTCCGAAACCAAGATCAAGCTATCCCACTCCCTATCATTCTGGAGTGCTCCATGTGCTTATCCAATAACCGCTTGAAAGTTCCTAAAGTGTCCGACTCCACTATCACAGCAGGCAGTCCATTCCACACCCCAACCACTCTCTGAGTAAAGAATCTACCTCGGACATCCCTTCTATATCTCCCCCCATGCACCTTATAGTTATGCCCCCTTGTAACAGCTACCTCCACCCGAGGAAATAGTCTCTGAACATCCACTCTATCTATCCCCCTCATCATCTTATAAACCTCTATTAAGTCGCCTCTCATCCTCCTCCGCTCTAAAGAGAAAAGCCCTAACTCCCTCAATCTTTCCTCATAAGACCTCCCCCCCAAACCAGGCAGCATCCTGGTAAATCTCCTTTGCACTCTTTCCAATGCTTCCACGTCCTTCCTATAGTGAGGTGACCAGAACTGCACACAATATTCCAAATGTGGTCTCACCAAGGTCCTGTACAGTTGTAGCATAACCTCACGGTTCTTAAACTCAAACCCCTTGTTAATAAACGCTAACACACTATAGGCCTTCTTTACTGCTCTATCCACTTGAGTGGCAACCTTCAGAGATCTGTGGATATGAACCCCCAGATCCCTCTGTTCCTCCACGTTCCTCAGAACTCTGCCGTTGACCCTGTAATCCTTATTCAAATTTGCCCTACCAAAATGAATCACCTCGCACTTATCAGGGTTAAATTCCATCTGCCATTTTTCGGCCCAGCTCTGCATCCTATCAATGTCTCTTTGCAGCTTACAACAGCCCTCCACCTCATCCACTACTCCACCAATCTTGGTGTCATCAGCAAATTTACTGATCCACCCTTCAGTCCCCTCCTCCAAGTCATTGATAAAAATCACAAACAGCAGAGGACCCAGCACCGACCTCTGTGGCACACTGCTGGTAACTGGTCTCCAGTCCGAAAATTTTCCATCCACCACCACCCTCTGCCTTCTATGAGATAGCCAGTTACTTATCCAATCGGCCAAATTTCCCTCTATCCCACAACTCCTTACTTTCTTCATGAGCCGACCATGGGGAACCTTATCAAACGCCTTACTAAAATCCATGTATACGACATCAACTGCTCTACCTTCATCTACACACTTAGTTACCTCCTCAAAGAATTCAATCAAATTTGTTAGGCAAGACTTACCCTTCACGAATCCGTGTTGACTATCCCTGATTAAGTTGCCTCTTTCCAAATGGTCATAAATCCTATCCCTCAGGACCTTTTCCATTATCTTACCAACCACCGAAGTAAGACTAACCGGCCTATAATTACCAGGGTCATTCCTATTTCCTTTCTTGAAGAGAGGAACAACATTCACCACTCTCCAGTCCTCTGGCACCATCCCCGTGGACAGTGAGGACCCAAAGATCAAAGCCAAAGGCTCTGCAATCTCCTCCCTTGCCTCCCAAAGAATCCTAGGATATATCCCATCTGGCCCAGGGGACTTATCGACCCTCAGGTTCTTCAAAATTGCTAAAACATCTTCCTTCAGAACATCTACCTCCTCCAGCCTATCCACCTTTATCACACTCTCATCCTCAAAAACATGGCCCCTCTCCTCGGTGAACACTGACGAAAAGTATTCATTCATCACCTCTCCTATCTCTTCTGACTCCATGCACAAGTTCCCACTACTGTCCTTGACCGGCCCTACCCTCACCCTGGTCATTCTTTTATTTCTCACATAAGAGTAAAAAGCCTTGGGGTTTTTCTTGATCCGACCCGCCAATGACTTCTCATGCCCCCTCCTAGCTCTCCTAAGCTCTTTTTTTAGCTCATTCCTTGCTACCTTGTACCCCTCAATCGACCCAACTGAACCTTGTTTTCTCATCCTTACATACGCTTCCTTTTTCCTCTTGACTAGACATTCAACCTCTTTTGTGAACCATGGTTCTCTCACTCGGCCATTTCCTCCCTGCCTGACAGGGACATACCTATCAAGGACACGCAGTAATTGCTCCATGAAAAAGCTCCACTTTTCGTTTGTGCCTTTCCCTGATAGTTTCTGTTCCCATCTTATGCTCCCTAATTCTTGCCTAATCGCATCATAATTACCCCTCCCCCAATTATAAACCCTGCCCTGCCATATGGCCCTATCCCTCTCCATTGCAATAGTGAAAGTCACTGAATTGTGGTCGCTATCTCCAAAGTGCTCTCCCACATACAAATCAAACACTTGGCCTGGTTCATTACCCAGTACCAAATCCAATGTGGCCCCACCTCTTGTCGGCCTATCCACATATTGTGTCAGGAAACCCTCCTGCACACACTGTGCAAAAACTATCCCATCCGAACTGTTTGACCTATAAAGGTTCCAATCAATATTTGGAAAGTTGAAGTCACCCATGACAACTACTCTGTGACCTCCACACCTATTCATAATCTGCTTTGCAATTTCTTCCTCCACATCTCTATTACTATTTGGGGGCCTGTAGAAAACTCCTAACAACGTGACCGCTCCTTTCCTATTTCTAACTTCAGCCCATATTACCTCAGACGGCAGATCCCCCTCGAACTGCCTTTCTGCCGCTGTTAAACTATCCTTGATTAACAATGCTACTCCTCCACCTTTCTTACCACCTTCCCTACTCTTACTGAAACATCTATACCCCGGAACTTCCAACAACCATTCCTGTCCCTGTTCTAACCATGTCTCCGTAATGGCCATATATCGCGGCCACAATTAATGCAGATTCTAAGAGAATGCTAGAAAAGGAGAATAGATGAAATACAGAACCCAAATTAGCGTGAATTTTTCTGGTGCATGCCTCGCGGCTGAACATGTCACTCTGGGATTTGCCCGGTGTTGAGAGCTGTGTTCTATTCACTTCACGCCGAGGACACTGTGTGCTGCACCAATGTGAACTCTTCAAGTTCTCCCACACTTTGTGTGCTCAGGATCTAAACATACTTGGAATAGAGCTGAGAATGCCCGGAGGAATCTTCCAGACAGTAAGGGAGGAATCTTCCAGACAGTAAGGGAAGAAAACTTGCATCGTACCAGTTTGGATCAAATGTGAATGCTGACTCCAAGGTCCAGCCCACTGAATGGCCTCGTGCCCCTCATCATTTACCAATTACTTTCACATCAGAGATTGCCCTTATCCTGACTTGATCTTGGGTGGCTGTCATATTTCATCCCAGTCAGCGGGGAAACAGAACAAAATCAAGCAATCAGTAAATACACTGTTTGCAAGAATATCAGGCACTTAAAGGCCCAGAATTTCCTGCGGTGGCGATAACTGCAACATATGCCGTAAATGTTGCCGATTTACACCACAATCTCACTGTTCCTCTCTTACAAATGACCTGGTTTCCTAATTAGAATACGTCACAGCGAAAAAGCAGTGAATCAGAAGTGGCGCAGCCAATGGCCATTGTACTTTCCATCACTCCATAAAGAAAGCAAGACTTGCATTTCTATCGCGCCTTTCACGACCACCGGACATCCCAAAACGTTTTACAGTCAATTAAGTACTTTTGAAGTGTAGTCAATGTTGTAATGTGGGAAACAGAGCAGCCAATTTGCGCACAGCAAGCTCTCACAAACAGCCATGTGATAATGACCAGATAATCTGTTTTAGTGATGTTGATTGAGGGATAAATATTGGCCAGGACACCGGGGAGAACCCATAGTCATAGAGTCATAGAGTCATAACGGCACAGAAGGAGGCCATTCGGCCCATCGAGTCCGTGCCAGCTCTCTGTAGAGCAATCCAGTCAGTCAGTCACTCTAGCCCCGTAGCCCTGCAAGTGTATTTCCCTCAAGTGTCTATCCAGTCTCCCCTTGAAAACATTGAGTGTCTCCACTTCTGTCGGCAACGAGTTCCAGGTCCTCATCACTTGCTGTATAAAAAAGTTTTTCCTCACATCCCCCCTGTATCTCTTGCCCAAAACCTTAAATCTGTGTCCCCTAGTCCTTGTACCATCAACTAGTGGGAACAGCCTTTCCTCGTCTAGCCTATCCAAACCCGTCATAACCTATCAAATCACCCCTCAATCTCCTTTGCTCTAATGAAAACAAATCCAGCTTCTCCAACCTGTCCTTGTAGCTAAGATCCCCCATCCCCGGAACCATTCTGGTAAATCTCCTCTGCACCTTCTCAAGGGCTTTCACATTCTTCCTAAAGTGTGGTGACCAGAACTGGACGCAATACTCCAGTTGTGGCCTAAACAGCGCTTTATAAAGGTTCAGCATAACTTCTCTACTTTTGTACTCAATACCTCTATTTATGAAGCCCAAGATCCCATATGCTTTGCTAACCACTCTCTCAATATGCCCTGCCACCTTCAGGGACCTATGCACATTAACTCCCAGGTCCATATGTCCCTGCAAACTCTTTAAAACTGTGCCATTAAGTGTATATTGCCTCTCCCTGTTCCTTCTGCCAAAATGCACCACCTCGACTTCTCTGTATTAAATTCCATCTGCCACTTGTCTGCCTATTCTGCTAGCCTTTCTATGTCCTGTTGCAGTCGATTGGTATCATCCTCACTGTTTGCCACACCCCCAAGTTTGGTGTCATCGGCAAATTTAGAAATTCTACTCCGTATTCTAATATCCAGGACATAGAGTCATAGAATCATAGAGTTATACAGCACAGAAAGAGGCCCTTCGGCCCATCGTGTCCGCGCTGGCCATCAAGCCCTGTCTATTCTAATCCCATTTTCCAGCACTTGGTCCGTAGCCTTGTATGCTATGGCGTTTCAAGTGCTCATCTAAATGCTTCTTGAATGTTGTGAGGGTTCCTGCCTCTACCACCCTTTCAGGCAGTGAGTTCCAGATTCCAACCACCCTCTGGGTGAAAAAGATTTTCCTCAAATCCCCTCTAAACCTCCTGCCCCTTACCTTGAAACTATGCCCCCTGGTTATTGACCCCTCGACTAAGGGGAAAAGTTCCTTTCTATCTACCCTATCTATGCCCCTCATAATTTTGTACACCTCATTTATATATATATCAAAAAAAGCAGTGGCCCCAGCACTGACCCTTGGGGAACACCACTGTTTACCATCCTCCAGTCTGAAAAACAGCCATTTACCCAAACTCGCTGTTTTCTGTCCTTAAGCCAATTCCTTATCCAAGCTGCCACTGACCCACCTATCCCATGAGCCTCAATTTTGTTAACCAGCCTTCTATGTGGTACTTCATCAAATGACTTACTAAAATCCATGTAGACAACATCCCTTCATCAATCCTCTCTGTTACTTCATAAAAAAATTCAATTAGATTTGTCAAACACGATCTGCCTTTTACAAATCCGTGTTGGCTCTCCTTAATTAGTTTAAACCTCTCCAAGTGCCCGTTAATTTTTTCCTTGATTATGTTTCTAAACCTTTACCCACCACTGATGTTAAACTGACCGGCCTGTAGTTACTAGGATTGTCCTTACACCCTTTCTTGAACAATGGTGTCACATTTGCCACTTTCCAATCCTCAGGCACCTTCCCCGCATCTGGGGAAGATTGGAAAATGATGGCAGCCCTTCCGCTATCTCCTCCCCCAATTCCCTTCGCAACCTGGGATGCAAGCCATCTGGACCAGGCGACTTATCCACTCTAAGCATGCCCAGCCTTTCTAGTACATCCTGTCTATCAATTTTCACCCCTTCCATTGCTTCTACCTTTTCCACTTCAACTGATATTTTGTCAGCATCCACCTCCTTAGTAAACACCGATACAAAGTACTCATTGAGTATTCTAGCCTTGCCCTGCACCTCTAAGCATATATCACCTTCTTTGTCGCTAATAGGCCCCACCTCGCCTCTTACTACCCGCTTACTGTTTACATGCCAGTAGAAGATTTTTGGGTTCCCTTTTATGTTAACTTTGCCAATCTTATTTTCATCTTCACTTCCCCTCTCAACTTATTGTATTTGGTCTGGTTCTCCCTTGAAAAATTCACCTGACATTCATCATACACCCTCTTTTTTTGTTTCATCATCTTCTCAATCTCCCTTGTCATCCAAGGAGCCCTTGCTTTGGTTCCCTTACTCTTCCCTCTTGTTGGAATGTACCTAGCCTGTACTTGGAACATCTCCTCTTAAAGATCACCCATTGTTCCGTTATAGGTTTTCCTGTCAGTCTTTGGTTCATTTTACCCTGGCTAGATCCTTTCCCACCCATTGAAGTTCGCCCTATTCCAGTTTAGAAGTTCCACTCTAGATTGTTCCATTGCTAATCTGAATCTTATGATACGATGATCACTCGTACCCAAGTGTTCTCCCACAGAAAATTGTTCGACCTGGCCCACCTCATTCCCCAGCACCAGATCCAGCAATGCCTCCTTCCTAGTTGGGCCAAGAGCATACTAGTGAAGGAAATTCTCCTGGACATATTTCAGAAATTCCTCCACCTCCTTTCCCTTTACCCTAGCATTATCCCAATCGATATTTGGGTGATTAAAGTCCCCCAATATCACCACTCTATAGCTCTTGCATATCTCTGCGATTTCCCTGCAGATTTTCTCCTCTACCTCCCTCCACTATTTGGAGGCCTATAGAATACCCCCAATAGTGTGATCATACTCTTTTTTCTCCTCAACTCTAGCCAAATGGATTCTGTCCTTGTCCCCTCATGAAAATCCTCCCTTTCCAACACTACAATGTCTTCCTTAATCAGCACTGCCACCCCACCTCCCTTTTTTCCTTCCCTATCTTTTCTGAGCACCTGTACCCTTGAATATTAAGTGCCCAGTCCTCACCGTTTTTAAGCCACGTTTCCGTTATTGCCACAACATCATATTGCCACACGGCTAATTGTGCTTGTAGCTCACCAACCTTATTCACCACACTTTGTGCATTTACATACATGCATTCTAAACCCATTTTTGAATTTTTCGTAGTCTTTCTTAGTCTGCTCCTATCTAATATGGTACTACTTCCACCACCAGTACTATCTTCCCCTCCAGTCCCATCCAACACACTCACTCTTCCGTGCACTCCATTCATCCCCTCCACTCCTACATGCTGGTGCCCATCCCCCTGCCAAGCTAGTTTAAACCCTCCCCAACAGCACTAGCAAACCTCCCCGCGAGAATATTGGTCCCGGCTCTGTTGAGGTGTAACCCGCCCAGCTTGTACAGGTGCCACCTTCCCCAGAAATGGTCCCAATGCCTCAGGAATCTAAAACCTCCCTCCTGCACCATCTCTCCAGCCACACATTCATCTGTTCTATCCTCCTATTCCTGTACTCACTATCACCTGACACCAGGAGTAATCCAGAGATTATTACCTTTGAGGTCCTGCTTTTTAATCTCTTTTCTAGCTCCCTATAGTCTGCCTGCAGGACCTCATCCCTCTTTCTGCCTATGTCATTGGCAGAATATGGATATGGACCACGACCTCTGGCTGTTCACCCTCCCCCCTCAGAGTGTCCTGCAGTCACTCAGTGACATCCTTGACCCTGGCACTAGGGAGGCAACATACCATCCTGGAGTCACGCCGACGTCCACAGAAACACCTGTCTGTTCCCCTAACCAATGAATCCCCTATCACTATTGCTCTTCCACTCTTCTTCCTCCCCCGCTGTGCAGCTGAGCCACCCGTGGTGCCGTGGCCTTGGCTCTGGCTGCTCTCCCCAGAGGAACCATCATCCCCACCAGTTTTCAGACTGTGAACCAGTTAGTGAGCGAGATGCACTCTGGGGATTTCTGCCGTACCTGCCTGGTCCTCCTTCTCTGTCTGGCGCTCACCCATTCCCTCTCTGCCTGCACATTCTGAGGCTGCGGGGTGACCACTTCTAGAAATGTGCTTTCCAAGTATTTCTCAGCCTCGCGGATGCACTGTAGTGACTCCAGCTGCTGCTCAAGCTCCGAAACCCGGAGCTCGAGTTGCTGCAGTTGGCGACACTTCCTGCACACGTGGTCGTCCAGGCCGCAAGAACCGTCCAGGATTTCCCACATGTCACAGGATGTGCAAATCACGGGACTGAGCTGCCCTGCCATGCCTTTATTTACCAGACTATGGAGGTAATTTAGCAGAAATAAACTTAACAAGAAACACTCAACAGCTACCCACCAATCAGCACCTCCCTCTATTAGATAGGCTGTGAACTACTTAGAAGAAATATACTGAAAAAAAACAAAAAAGTCTTACCACAAATACTCACCTCTCAGCTCCCTTGTGCCAGCAACACCTTTGAATTCTGATGTCACTCCTTCGTTGTGTCGCTTGCCGACTGTCTCCCTCGCAGGTTCGCTTGCTCAGACTCCCAGGTCTCTGCTCCGTGCTGCCTTTATCCCCGGTCTCCGACACCATTCCTCCCGCAGGTCCGCTCGCTCAGACTTCCCTGCTCTTCTTCGAAATAGTGCTGTGGGTTCTTTTACGTTCACCTCAGAGAGCAGATGGGGCCTTAGTTTAACATCTCATCTGAAAGACGGCACCTCCGACAGTGCAGCACTCCTTCGGTACTAGACTAGAGCGTCAGCCCAGATTGATTGTGCAAGTCCCTGGAGTGGGACTTGACCCCTTAACCTTCTGACTCAGGGGCGAGAGAGAAAGTGCTACCCACTGAGCCACAGCAGACACTGTGACATAGCTGGTGCCTGAAACCGGCATTTAAAACCGATAATTTAATGTTAATCATTTCTATCGATTTGTAACAATAAGTAAATTTAGCACAGTTGTTTTCTCATCAAAGTCTATGGGGTTATTTTGGCCGAAGGCTGAAAGCAAGCAGTCAACGGTGCTGTGTTAACGAGACATGCCTGTTTGAAAGTTCAGATTTAGCATGCAGTTTTTGGGCTAATTGATGATTATCATGATTTGAATGCGTCTGAAGACGGTAACCAAAAAGCTGCATGTTTAGCTGACTTGATGCAATTTTCGTGGAGCAGTGTCTGTTTCCACTGACGGTGTGGAGTGCTCCGGCTGACACACTGCGGCACATTGTAGGATGGCTCAGGGACCGAGGACATTAGTGAACCATTTGGGTTTTTATGATAATCTGGTAGTTACATGGTCACCATTACTGAAACTAACTTTTTATTCCAGATTTAATTAATTAACTGAATTTAAATTCCCCAGCTGCCGTGGGTGGGATTTGAACTCACGTCTCTGGATCATTAGTCCAGGCCCCTGGATTACTAGCCCAGGCCCCTGGATTACTAGCCCAGGCCCCTGGATTACTAGCCCAGTGACATCACCACCGTGCTGCCGTCACCCTTCTTTGCCAGGTGGGGGGGTTCTTTCTGTCTCCGGGGGGTGTAGAGGTCTGTCTCACGATATAGAGATTTTCCCATGGTAAAGTTGTATATTCAGGAGCTGTTATTTATTTCAATTTAGCCAGGGTTCTAAAAGGTTTAAGATTTTTACTGCTCTGTTGCCCGAAAAGCTAAACTATCAGAACGTGGTTGAGTTTTTTCCTGACCTGAAGGGGAAAGGAACATTCCCGAATAATCTGACGTTTCTATACACCAGGCTCTTTAATCTCCCTGTCCTTGCCAGCTCAGTGTGTGCTTTGCTTCCTGTCTGCCTGCCTTGCTCATGGTGCCAGGCCCTCCATCAAACAGCGGCCAGCTGCCAACTCTCGACTCCTCCAGAGTGTCCGTCTAAACCTTGGCCCATCAGCCCTTCCCCAGAACATCCAGGCCACTCTGATAACCTTCAACCTTTAACCTTCGCCATGCAGCCAGAATTCCACCAGCATATGGCGGAAAATGATGCAACTCAATAAATACCTCAAACAAATCTCCGACACAAACAAAGAGAAAGGCAGCCAGAAGCTGAAGGCCGAGAGAGGAGAAAACAACAGGGAATCGTGAGGGCTGCCTGGTAATTACAGCACCCTCCTGGGCGAGCGTCTGTCCACACCAGCTCCATATGTTGGCAGTGTAGGCTCCCGTGTCAAGCCAGGTTGGCTCCATCTGTTCTATTAATTTCACCTCATTCCGTGCAGCCAAGAGCCGAGAGGTACCCAGCCTTCACGGTAATCAGTTTTTCGCCCCTGCCACAGTACCGAAACAGCTCTTAGCAAAGTCACAAATGACGTCCTACGTGACTGTGACAAAGGTAAACTATCCCTCCTCGTCCTTCTTGACCTGTCTGCAGCCTTTGACGCGGTTGACCACTCCATCCTTCTCCAACGCCTCTCCACCGTTGTCCAGCTGGGTGGGACTGCACTCACCTGGTTCCATTCTTATCTATCTAATCGGAGCCAGAAAATCACCTGCAATGGCTTCTCTTCCCGCTCCCGCACCGTTACCTCTGGTGTCCCCCAAGGATCTATCCTTGGCCCCCTCCTATTTCTCATCTACATGTTGCCCCTTGGCAACATCATCTTAAAACACAGCATCAGTTTCCACATGTACGCTGACAACACCCAGCTCTACCTCACTACCTCTTCTCTCGACCCCTCCACGGTGTCTAAATTGTCAGACTGCTCGTCCGACATATAGTTCTGGATGAGCAGAAATTTCCTCCAACTAAATATTGGGAAGACCGAAGTCATTGGGGGGAATTTTTTGGGGAGTCAGCAGATCGGGACCCCGCTGTCAACCCATCGCCATGCGCCTTTCCCAGATGTTGGGTCTGTCAGGGCTGAACAGATCTGACATGCAGCGGCGGGGGAGGCAAATGACGAGGTCATTGTGACCTTGTTAACAGCCCATTAAGAAGTATTTTGAGCTCACCTCACCATTTTACGAGGTCGCCCACGGGGTCCACGCTGCTCGGGGATCACGTCAGGTAAGCAGGTCGGGAGTTGTATGACCATGGCATCATCTCATTACTAGACAGCTGCAAATGTGCTATAAAAGCTCCCATCTCACAGCTGTTCACTTTCCAAGGTCAGAAGCTGTCACTCACTGCATTTGGAAGTCAGATTGAACTTTATGCAGGTTGCAAGTGTTTGGAGTAAACTCTCTTTCCAGTGTCACCTCATTGGAACAACCTCTCTCACCATTGACAGATCGCTTCTGTCATCTCAAGTTCACCTGCCATCTATTACATCAGCATCGGTGCCCTTGAAACTATCTCACCTTGGTCCTCAGAATCCCACCATGATCAGCCCCAACACCAGCAGCACCAGGCACACCAGCAGCACCAACAACAACACCAACCTTCTCCGCAATCACCTGATGCTGCACAGGACTCAGGGCATCAGCACCCGACCACATTGCTGCCCAGGAGGCCAGGGATGGCTTCACTTGATGCTGCACACCCTGGCTGCCACATGATGCACCAGGTTGGCACCACCCCACACCAACACCATAAAGCATCCCTACAATGCCCAAGCCATTCCTTTCACACTCATCATCATTGCGGGGGGTAATGTTATGTCTCACAATTCACTGCAACTCACTAAGCCACTTCCAATGGTGCACACAGATCTGTCCAAGAACGTAAAGTGTTGAAAATAACGGTTTCAATGTTTGACAACACATTAACAGAAACTTTACATGAACATTGGCCAAAATACCCAAGTGCCTACCCTTGTGTGTTGTTAGTTGATATGATTGGACTAGGATGAGGGTGAGTGTGAGGGGTGCCTAGTGAGATGGGGAAGTGATAATGGGCCGAAACTTGATCCCGGGACGCGAGAGTACGCACTGCGTACTCTCGCGTATTCCCACTCCAATTGCCGGTTTTCTGCATGCCCTGCGCATGCGCTGAAAACCGGCAATTGCTCTACTGAAAAGGGGGCGGGGCCTGGGTGCATCGCGTGCGCGCTACAGGCTGCGCGCACGCTGTGCACTTCATGCTTTGGACGCGCAGGTAAGTAGGGAAGATTTTGGAAATGTAAAAAGGAGGAGTAAGACCCGCTTTTAAGAAGGTAAGTAGTGAATTAAGTATTTTTTTGAATTTTTTTTTACAGGTATATCTTTTTTATAGACTTTAAAGACAGGTAAGTTTATTTTTATAACTTTTTAAAAGATTTAAAAAATTTTCAAAAATTTAATTTTTTATTTAAAATGGTTAATTTAATTAACTATACTTATTTTATTAATGTGATGGTTTTTTTTTTAATTTAATTGAGGTTTAGCTGTTATTTTGGGGGTGTGTAAGATTCATAGATTTCACAGCCATGCTGTGAGACTTATGAATGGAAGATGGTGTGCTGCCATTGGCTCTAACTGAGTCACGTGATCCCACAGCTCGCACGAATTCACTACGCCGCTGGGATACGCAAGCCCAGCACAGCTGATGTCTGGAACATCAAGTTCGTGCGAGCTGGATCTGAAAAAGCATAAGCGAGGTGAGACATCGCGGGGAAGGCTTACCCCCGCGGGAACAGAGCGAGATCAATTTCTGGGCCAATATAGATTGAGAGGGATGGGTGGAGGTGCAAGGTAAGTTGGTGTGAGTAAGGATGTACAGGAGTAGGGTAGGGAAGGCAGAGTGATGGGGATGTGAAGAGTGGCACAGCAGGATGAGGTTGAGTGTGGCTTTGCAATAACGTTTTGTGATCTACTGAGATCATTGAAAGGTTTGCGCCACTGCAGCCAGGTCCTCCTGACCACATCCCTGCTTGTGCCCTCCTGTACAATGTGTAACCAGGCTGCGATGGTCTTCTGGGGAGGTCTCTTTGCCCATTGGAAGGGAAGAGAACCTCCCTGCGTGCTGTGACTCCCTCCATAAGCATATGGAGGGAGTAATGGGAGCGCCTGGGTGCAGCCGTGCACCTCTGTGCAGTGCGTGTCAGTGTTTGCAGCACCTCAATGCTGGAGAACACTGACAGCCCAACTGTCAAAATAAATTTGCGCATGGTCCCTTTAAGGAAACCGGCTGATGATGCATCATCAAATGACATCACCAGACCCACTTCCTTCAACTGGCCGGGAAACACGCTGGACGGGCTTAACAAGCCCCATCAACGTGAAATCATTCTACACAGCTGGCTGGAGCCAGCAGCGGGGTCGGGACCCGCCACCGCCGTCGCCCGCCACGGACCCACCGAGGTCGGGGAAATCGTGGCCATTGTCTTCACTCCCTGCCATGAACTCCGTTCCTGAGCCATCGACTCCATCCCTCTCCCTGGCAACTGTCTGAGGCTGAACCAGACGGTTCGTAACCGTGGTGTCATATTTGACCCTGAGATGAGCTTTTGACCACATATCCGAGCCATCACTAAGACCGCCTACTTCCACCTCCATAACATCGCCCGACTCCGCCCCTGTCTCAGCTCATCCGCTGCTGAAACCCTCATCCATGCCTTTGTTACCTCAGGACTTGACTATTCCAACGCTCTCCTGGCTGGCCTCCCACATTCTACCCTATGTAAACTTGAGGTGATTCAAAACTCGGCTGCCCGTGTCCTAACTCGTTCTGTTCACCCATCACCCCTGTGCATGTTGTCCAAAATTGGCTCCTGGGTAATGCCTCGATTTTAAAATTCTCATCCTTGTATTCAAGGATGTGTCAGCCGTGGCTCAGTGGGTAGCACACTCCCCTCTGAGTCAGAAGGTTGTGGGTTCAAGTCCCACTCCAGGGACTTGAACACATAAAGCTAGGCTGACACTCCAGTGCAGTGCTGAGGGAGAGCTGCACTGTCAGAGATGCTGTCTTTTGGATGAGGCGTTAAACTGGGACCCCGTCTGCTCTCTCAGTTGGACGTAAAAGATCCCATGGCACTATTTCGAAGAAGAGCAGGGGAGTTATCCGCGGTGTCCTGGCCAATATTTATCCCTCAACCAACATCACTAAAACAGATGATCCAGTCATTATGGGGATTGGGGATTGGGGAGTGGGGAGTGGAGATTGGGGATTGGGGAGTCGGGATTGGGGAGTGGGGTTTGGGGAGTGGGGATTGGGGTTTGTTGAGTGGGGATTGGGGATTGGGAAATCGGGATTGGGGATTGGGAGTGGGGATTGGGGAGTGGGGATTGGGGAGTGGGGATTGGGAGTGGGGATTGGGGAATCAGGATTGGGGAGTGGGGATTGGGAGTGGGGATTGGGGAATCAGGATTGGGGAGTGGGGATTGGGGATTGGGGAGTGGGGATTGGGGATTGGGGAGTGGGGATTGGGGATTGGGGATTGGGGATTGGGGAGTGGGGAGTGGGGATTGGGGAATCAGGATTGGGGAGTGGGGATTGGGGAGTGGGGAGTGGGGATTGGGGAGTGGGGAGTGGGGATTGGGGAGTGGGGAGTGGGGATTGGGGATTGGGGAGTGGGGAGTGGGGATTGGGGAATTGGGATTGGGGAGTGGGGAGTGGGGAGTGGGGATTGGGGAATTGGGATTGGGGAGTGGGGATTGGGGATTGGGGAGTGGGGATTGGGGAATTGGGATTGGGGAGTGGGGAGTGGGGAGTGGGGATTGGGGAATTGGGATTGGGGAGTGGGGATTGGGGATTGGGGATTGGGAGTGGGGATTGGGGATTGGGGAGTGGGGAGTGGGGAGTGGGGATTGGGGAGTGGGGATTGGGGATTGGGGATTGGGGAGTGGGGAGTGGGGAGTGGGGATTGGGGAGTGGGGATTGGGGATTGGGGAGTGGGGAGTGGGGATTGGGGAATTGGGATTGGGGAGTGGGGTTTGGGGATTGGGGAGTGGGGATTGGGGATTGGGGAGTGGGGAGTGGGGATTGGGGAATTGGGATTGGGGAGTGGGGTTTGGGGAGTTGGGAATTGGGATTGGGGAGTGGGGTTTGGGGAGTGGGGATTGGGGATTGGGGACTGGGGAATCGGGATTGGGGATTGGGGAATCGGGATTGGGGAGTGGGGATTGGGGATTGGGGAGTGGGGATTGGGGAATTGGGATTGGGGAGTGGGGTTTGGGGAGTTGGGATTGGGGATTGGGGAGTGGGGTTTGGGGAGTGGCCCGAATTTCTGGCCCATCGAGTCAAAGTGAGCATTCCCGCCATTATTGCCCCTGCCGGTTGCACATCACAGATTTCCGGGCCTTTGTGTCTCGAGTCTTGTAAAGCCTAAGCTTCGTGTCCATGCGCTTCCTCCTGATTCTCCAACAACCTCTTTTCAATCTTGGTGCCTTCCTGACTCTGGGAACTGGAGCTTGACTTTAATTTGACAATAACAAGAAAATACTTTATCAAAAAAGGAAATGTTTGTGCAGTTTGAGTTTCAGAGAGCGGCGAGTACCAGAGAGGCTGACAATGTAGAATCCCACACGATCAGGCCACTTGTTTCTGTACGCCCTGTATTCCCGCGTGAACACGGTGACTTGCCCGCTGTCGCTTTGACTCTCGCTGCTGACTGCAGGGAGTTGCTGCCATGTTCGAGGATCTCACACCAGTCAGTAGGGAACTCCTCAAACATCTACAGCAAGAACCCAACGTTCTCTGGCAGGCAGCCCAATACATTCAGTAATCGCTGGTGTGCTGAAAGCATTTTTCCTTTCCAAGACTAGGCCCCCATAGCCTGCGTCTCAGCCCCCTTTAGTGGAGCAAGGACCCCAACTCAGCCTCCCTCAAGACAGCTCCTGGACTGCCCTGCCCACCTGCTCCTTTTCCTGCTCCTTTTCCTGCTCCTGTTCCTACTCCTTTTCCTGCTCCTTTTCCTGCTCCTGTTCCTACTCCTTTTCCCACTCCTGTTCCTGCTCCTTTTCCCACTCCTGATCCTGTTCCTGTTTCTGCTCCTGTTCCTACTGCTGTTGCTAATCCTATTCCTATTCCCATTCCTGCTCCTGTTCCTGCTCCCATTCCTGTTCCTGTTTCTGCTCCTGTTGCTAATCCTATTCCTGCTCCTATTCCAGCACCTGTTCCTGCTCCCATTCCTGTTCCTGTGTGCAGTTCTGAGTGTGCGTTTGCGTGTCTGAGTGTCTGTATGGGGGAAAAATTCAGTTGGTTTGCGCCTCCCGTTAGCGCCTTAAGAGGGCGCTAATGGGGCGCAAAGCAACGAGCGCCCGTGTTCAGTGATCTTTGCGTCGCTCACGAAATTAACTAGACATTTTGCGGCGGCGGTAAACACTACCGCCACGATCTCCTGCGCTGGCCGATCGTGACGTCAGTCCAGAGTGCAACGCCCCGGTAGCGCCCCGGACCGATATTGAGTGGCGCCCCCTGTCTTACTGCCTGCTGTTAGCAACGACAGGTTGAGGGGAACATTTTGCAGTCAGGAAGGGACTGGGGGAGCGCTATTTAAAGGCGACCGCTTCTTGCCTTTTTTGTCGGCGAAATTTTTGCACCACGCATTCTGAGAGAGAGAGAGAGACTGCAGGAGAGATTCAAAGCTGTGTTGAGGAGTTTTGGGTACTGAGCAGCAATTTGCAGGTTCATTCTGGTTTGATCTTCCTTTCTTCGATTTAGAAGAGAATATGGGGGTTGCACTCTGAGATCTTTCCCTGGCGCTCTCCGTTGTTCTTTCCAGCAGATTTGATGTACAGGTCTCTCCAGGCCTAGATTCAAGGCTGCAATGAGCAGGGTGTGGATGTAGAGCAAGATCGACCCTCCCCTTTAAGAACTAGCCGGCGCCATTGTGTCTGTGTTCCATTGTTGACTGACATCACATGAGCTTCGCCAGCGCTCTGAGTTAGCGCCTCGCTCCTCGGCTTTTGCGCCTTAAGACAGATGTGTGGTGCCTGATTTAGCGCTCCAATCACCTCCAGGGGCGATAAAAGTCAAGTTTGCAGTTGGAGGCGGTAATTAGCGCCAGGTGCTAAATTTTGCGCACGGCCGATAATGGCGCCCCAAACAGGGCGATACTGAATTTTTCCCCCTATGTGTCTGTATCTGTGTGTGTGATCTGTGTTTGTTGCGTGTGTTTTGTGTGTGTGTGTGTCTGTGTGTGTGACAGTTTGGGCTGGATTTTGCCAATGGGATGCTTTTGGAGGCGGGACTCCCACTTGTCGGGTTTCAGTCCCGCCTCCATCAACTTCTGGCCAACCCACGCTATTTTCCCTTGATTGACCTTGTTAAGCTCGCCCAGCGAGCTTAGCAGGCCAATTAAGGGAAAGCTGGTTACAGAGAACGTCAACCTATGACGTTTCATCTGTCAAAAATTTTTGACAGATGAATTGTCACCGTTTGACAGCTCTTTGAAGCTGTCAAACACTGACACTCTCTGTAGTTTGATGAGTTCTTGCAGAAATGAGATGGTTGCTGCATTGGAGGATGCAACGGCCATCTGTCATCACTGCCGCGGATGTGCGAGATTCTCCGCATACCCACTGACTGAAGTCTGCAGGAAGAAACAAAGGTGAGTAAACGTTTTCTAACACTTTCCACTTACCTCCAATACTCACCTCTCCACTTTTGCACCCATCACTTACATTCACAGCGCACTTTTGCTCCCCCCCGACCCCCGCAGACCCACTGCTCGCCTCGGTGACCCTGGCGGGGTTCGCAGCCTTCGGGAAGCCCACACTTGTGTGGGTAAAATGGGGATAATCCTCTTATCTGCCTGTTAACTACCTGAAAACAGGCAGTTAAGTGGCACTAATCCCCTTCCCGCCTCCAAGGAGACAGGACCCGGCGCGGGTCGGCTAATCACCTCCTGACAAGATGGCACCCGCCCCCAAATTCTGCCATTTTCCCGGCAGTCCCGCCTCCATGCCCACCTCCCCAGGGCTGGCAAGATCGCGCCCTGTGTGTGTGTCTGTGTCTGTGTGTCTGAGTATTGTGTCACCGCATGTCAATTACAAGAGAAATGCAGGGAACAGCACCAACCGCTGTACATGGCCTTCTTTGATCTCACAAAGGCCTTCAACACTGTCAACCGTGAGGGATTATGGAGTGTTCTCCTCAAATTCGGCTGCCCTCAAAAGTTTGTCACCATCCTCCGCCTGCTTCACGACGACATGCAAGCCGTGATCCTGACCAACGGATCTACCACAGACCCAATTCATGTACGGACCGGGGTCAAGCAAGGCTGTGTCATCGCACCAACGCTCTTCTCGATCTTCCTTGCTGCAATGCTCCATCTCACCCTCAGTAAGCTCCCTGCTGGAGTGGAGCTAATTTACAGAACAAACGGGAAACTGTTCCACCTCCATCGCCTCCAGTCCGGATCCAAGGTCGTCCCATCCTCTGTCACCAAATTACAGTATGCAGACGACGCTTGCCTCTGCACACACTCGGAGGTCGTACTCCAAACCATCGTCAACACCTTCACCGAAGCATACGAGAGCATGGGCCTTACACTAAACATCCGTAAGACAAAGGTCCTCTACCAACTTGCCCCCACCACACAGTACTGCCCCCCGATTATCAAAATCCACGACAAGGCCTTGAACAACGTGGACCACTTTCCATACCTCGGGAGCCTACTGTCAACAAGGGCAGACGTCGATGACGAAGTCCAACACCGCCTTCAGTGTGCCAGTGCAGCCTTCGGTCGCCTGAGGAAGAGAGTGTTTGAAGACCAGGACCTCAAACCCAGCACTAAGCTCATGGTCTACAGAGCAGTAGTGATACCCGCCCTCCTGTATGCTTCAGAGACATGGACCATGTACAGCAGGCACCTCAAAGCACTGGAGAGGTACCACCAACGCTGCCTCCGCAAGATCCTGCAAATCCATTGGCAGGATAGGCGCACCAACGTCAGTGTTCTCGCTCAGGCCAACATCCCCAGCATCGAAGCTTTGACCACGCTCGATCAGCTCCGATGGACGGGTCACATCGTCCACATGCCCGATACGAGAATCCCAAAACAAGGGCGCTACTCGGAGATCCGACACGGCAGGAGAGCCCCAGGTGGGCAGAGGAAACGCTTCAAGGACGCCCTCAAAGCCTCCTTGAAAAAGTGCAACATCCCCACCGACACCTGGGAACCCCTGGCCCAAGACCGCTGAAAGTGAAGGAGAAGCATCCGGGAAGGCGCCGAACACCTCGAGTCTCTTCGCCGAGAGCAAGCGGAAGCCAAGCGCAAACAGTGGAAGGAGCACACGTCAACCCAAGCACCCCACCCACCCGCCCCTTCAACCACCGTCTGCCCCACCTATGACAGAGACTGTAGGTCCCGCATTGGACTCATCAGTCACCTGAGAACTCATTTTTAACGTGGAAGCAAGTCATCCTCGGTTCCGAGGGACTGCCTAAGAAGAAGAAGAAGAAGATTGTGTGTCTGTCTCCATGTGTGTGTGTGTGTCTGTGTCTGTGTTTGTGTCTGTCTGTGTGTGTCTGTGTCTGTCTGTGTGTGTCTGTGTGTGTCTGTGTCTGTGTGTGTCTGTGTGTCTGTCTGTGTGTGTCTTGTGTGTATGTCTGTGTCTGTGTGTGTGTGTGTGTCTGTATGTGTCTGTGTCTGTGTGTATGTCTGTGTCTGTGTCTGTATGTGTCTGTGTATATCTGTCTGTGTATGTCTGTGTCTGTGTGTGTCTGTGTGTATGTGTGTCTGTCTGTGTGTGTGTCTGTGTCTGTGTGTGTCTGTGTGTGTCTGTGTCTGTTTGTGTCTGTGTCTGTCTGTGTGTTTCTGTGTCTGTGTCTGTGTGTGTCTGTGTGTCTGTGTCTGTGTGTATGTCTGTGTCTGTGTGTGTCTGTGTGTGTATGTCTGTCTGTGTCTGTGTGTCTGTGTCTGTGTGTGTCTGTGTCTGTCTGTGTGTGTCTGTGTCTGTGTGTGTCTGTGTCTGTGTGTGTGTCTGTCTGTGTGTGTCTGTGTCTGTCTGTGTCTGTCTGTGTGTGTCTGTGTCTGTGTGTGTCTGTGTCTGTGTTTGTGTCTGTCTGTGTGTGTCTGTGTCTGTCTGTGTGTGTCTGTGTGTGTCTGTGTCTGTGTGTGTCTGTGTGTCTGTCTGTGTGTGTCTTGTGTGTATGTCTGTGTCTGTGTGTGTGTGTGTGTCTGTATGTGTCTGTGTCTGTGTGTATGTCTGTGTCTGTGTCTGTATGTGTCTGTGTATATCTGTCTGTGTGTGTCTGTGTCTGTGTGTGTCTGTGTGTATGTGTGTCTGTCTGTGTGTGTGTCTGTGTCTGTGTGTGTCTGTGTGTGTCTGTGTCTGTTTGTGTCTGTGTCTGTCTGTGTGTTTCTGTGTCTGTGTCTGTGTGTGTCTGTGTGTCTGTGTCTGTGTGTATGTCTGTGTCTGTGTGTGTCTGTGTGTGTATGTCTGTCTGTGTCTGTGTGTCTGTGTCTGTGTGTGTCTGTGTCTGTCTGTGTGTGTCTGTGTCTGTGTGTGTCTGTGTCTGTGTGTGTGTCTGTGTGTGTGTGTCTGTGTGTGTGTGTGTCTGTGTGTGTCTGTGTGTATGTCTGTGTCTGTGTGTGTGTCTGTGTGTGTGTGTGTCTGTGTGTGTCTGTGTGTATGTCTGTGTCTGTGTCTGTGTGTGTGTGTGTCTGTCTGTGTCTGTGTCTGTCTGTCTGTGTGTGGCGAAGGGGGTGGTAATGGCAGGACTGGTAATGTATGAATTGTGTTGACTTGTCGACATTCCAAGTTCCTAAATTCTCGCAGTTCCAGCAGTCCTTGTGGATCCTGTGTGATTGCAGTGTGAATGTAGTAACGCTGTTGATTCAGTGCCACGGGGGTGATGGACAGGAGAAGTGACCAGTGACTGGTTCTCAATCACCAGCCTGACAGTGAGAGCAGAATAACAAGTGATTGACACCGAGAGTCACGGTGAACTCTGCTCAGAAAGAAATATTAGAAGCCCTATCTAACTGACATGGTGGAACGCCTGTGACCTGCGCGATCTCCAGCGAAGGCTGCTCGCTGATTACAGCGCAGTAAATCCAGTTGATAGAAATATTTTCAGAGCAGTTGCTGAGAGCGATACATCTCCCCAGCCCGAAGGTCAGTCTCATTGATTCATGTGAGCGAGGCACGGGAGGCTGCCTGGCCTTGTATAACCTCCGTGTTATCTAAATTGCACCGTTCCCAGGACAGGGCTGCCTTCAGTGTGAGATTGAAACACTTTCACTGGGAACTCGCCATTACCGGCTGAAGAATGATTAGTTGGAAACTTCCAGAAGCTGCAGTGTGTGTCAGTAAGAGCCTATCCCCCTGGAGCAGTGTCTCCTCTCTGAGCTCAGTAACACAAAGGAAGACTTGCATTAATATAGCGCCTTTCATGACCAGCGAACGTCCCAACGTGTGTTACAGCCAATTAAGTACTTTTGGAAGTGTAGCCACTGTTGTTATGTAGGAAATGTGGCAGCCAATTTGCGCACAGCAAGCTCCCACTAACAGCAATGTGATAATGACCAGATCACCTGTTTTTGTGATGTTGGTTGAGGGATAAATATTGGCCCAGGACACCAGGGAGAACTCCCCTGCTCTTCTTCAAATAGTGCCATGGGATCTTTAGCATCCACCTGAGAGAGTAGACGGGGCCTCGGTTTAACGTCTCATCTGAACTGGGAGTGTCCGCCTAGCTTTATGTACACCCGTCCCTGGAGTGGGACTTGAACCCACAGCCTTCTGACTCAGAGGCGAGGGTGTTACCCACTTTTTTTTAATATCATTTATTGAACATTAAGAACATTTACAACATGGTGATCATTCCATTGTATCATTCAAATCCATTCCGCCGCTCTGCACAGCCATTCCTCCACCACATACTGACATCAAAACCGCAAGTTTAATTTGTCTCTCGCATCATATATTAATCGATTGTACTTTAAAAATTGATCATAAAATACTATCTTTAAATTCTTTTCTGAATAAAACATCCACAGAGCCTTATAATGATCTTTTAGCTTATATTTAAAATACTCTTTCAGATTGATTCTCCTCCCCTTAAAAAACAGAGCACTCCTTCTTTGCACAATCACGAATCTAGCCAAACTGAACATTAAATTAATTGCCGCTCCGCTAGACTCGGGCAGACTCTCCTGCAATTCCCATCTCAAAATTGAGTCCCACGGGATTCCCATTCTCGCTCTTCGGTCCCCACCCAGCAAGAAAACCTCACACAACTGTCGAACATAGGACTTAAAATCATTTAACTGCGGACATGACACCAGTAAATGGGACAGAGTCTCATCCCGTGTCCCACACACTGGGCAAGTTGCTCCCTCCACTCGCCCAATCTTACACAAGACCGTCACGGTAAAAATCCGGTTATGGGCCAATTTAAAATTCGCCCACACTCCCTTCCAAATCCTGTTGAAGTCCAGCTGTGGGTATATACTCTGCCAAAACTCCTGACCAGCAGGTGTCTTGAATCTCCATTCTCTAAATACCTCATAGAAATCTTGAGTATTACAGTTGTCAAATTGGACCAACTCTCCCCCTTTCTCCAGCAGAAAGCTTGGAAAAGCGGGACACATTTTACTTCCTTTGGAGATTTCCGCATTTATTTCTTTCATCCAATCCTGTGGCATTGCCCTCACAATCTTCTCATACATGATTCCTGTTGCTTTTTCCTCTACCTCCTGATCCTCCTCCCACACCATGTCCCTCACTATCGCTTCCGGCAACCAACCTGGAATTACTTCGTATAATACATCTTTCACGCATATAATACCAGCTTGATTGAATAATACCTCTCCTTCAATGTTGACCCACCTGTTCAAAAATAAGGGCTGTTCTAAAAATTCCTCAGCACCCTTGGGCATAAACTGCACACTTTTTAAAAATTGGGCCCAAGTCTCTACAACCCCCTTATAAAACCTAGGGAGAGGTTTAATCGATTTCAAAAACATATTGGCCCAGAAATTCGCCTGTCCGGCTTGCCGCGGGGGTAAGGATCGCGCGCGCTCTTACCTACCGCGCCTGCCGTTGTGTTTTGGGCCCACGGGAACTTCGGGTCCTGGGCCTCTCCCAACTGCCGGCGCAGTGTGTGCGTGTCCCAGGGGCGCAGTTAGTGCGATGCGACCTCTGGGATCACGTGGGCCATGGAGAGCCAATGGCAGCAGATCTGTCAAATCTGTGAATTGAAATCGGCCCCAAAAGAACAGCTAAGCTTAAAATATTTTTTTTTTAAACCATCACATTTATAAAATAACTATAGTTAAATAAATTAACCACTTTAAACAAAAATTAAAATTTTTGAAAAATTAAAATACTTTTTAAAAGTTATAAAAATAAACTTACCTTTCTTTAAAGTATCTAAAAAAGATAAACCTGTTGAAAAAAAAAAATTATACTTAATTAACCACTTACCTTGTGCAAAACGGGTCTTGCGCTTCCTTTTCATTAGCGTAGTATCTTCCATACTCAACCTCGTGTAGAAACCTGAAAAAAAATCTAAGTTTGCTGCGTGTGCGCAGCCTCTACCGCGCACGCGGTTCACCTAGGAACCGCCCCCTTCACCAGACCGGAAGTTCCGGTTTCCCGCGCATGCGCAGTGCATGCAAGAAACCGGCACTTCGGGAAGCAATACGGGTGAGTACGGACTGTGTACTCACCCGGGAAGGGCCGAATTTTTGGGCCATTATTGTATTCCATATACAATATCCCCTGCCCTCCTATCCCACTGTTTTAAAAAATGCTAAAAACAACTCTTCCAAAAACTTGTATTTGACTTCTGAAGAAATCTCTTCACCCATTTGATTCTAAAGGATTTTTTCTTCAAATCAATATCTGGGAAATTGAGTCCTCCCTGATTTCTCCGTCCAATGATGGTACTGTAAGCAACCAAGGCTGGTTTCCCTTCCCATAAAAACCTCACACAAGCCTCTCGGATGGACTTTTCCGCCCACTCAGGAATATCCTCCACCGTCAATAAGTTTAAAAAACAAACACAAAAAAACAAACACAAAAAATAAACCCCAAAAAAGACGGAGAGAGAGGAAGGGATATGGAGAGAGATCTGCTGCAGACAGCAGGATTTGACACGTTGGACCCCTTGGGACACATCTCATTGTCTTGGCTATGCTCTTGGTGTGTCTTTGATGTAAGGAAAGATTGTATCTCTGCATTTTCTGTGTTTATATTCTGTGAACTTTTGTAGATTCACTCATTGTAACTTTACCTGAAGAAGGGGCGATAGCTCCGAAAGCTTGTAATTTTAAATAAATCTGTTGGACTATAACCTGGTGTTGTGCGACTTCTCATTTTTGTCCACCCCAGTCCAACGCCGGCATCTCCGCATCACGTCAATAAGTACCATAGTTTAGATAGCAGGAGTGCGGACACCACTGTCGCTCTTCCTTGCACTTTCAACCACCTTCTTTCCCATCTTCCCAAAATCTTCTTAATTTTCATAACCTTTGGTTCCCAATTTAATCAATCCACTTCTTCCCTGTCTTTCTTGCACCCCATATGCACCCCCAGAACTTCCAAAACCTCCACCACCTTAAAGGGACTTTCCTCCAACCATTCCCCCCTACCCCTTCCTGCAACCAGGCATTGGGACTTACTATAATTCACTCTGGTTCCTGAAGCTCTACAATACTCCTCCACTACATCCATAGCTTTCCTCACCGACTCCCCATTTCTCAATGTTAAGGTTGTGTCATCTGCATATTGGTGTATCGCCGACACCAGCCCGGAACTGGGAACCGCAATCCCAACTACACCTTGTTTCTTTCGAATCATGTAACCTAATGGTTCTGCTACCAATGTGTACAACAATGGGGACAGGGGACAACCCTGTCTCACTGACCTCTGTATCAGAAAATACTTGGATAAAAAACCATTACATTTAACACAGCTAAATATGTTTGAGTAAAAAATCCTTATCCACTCAATGAAATTTCCCCCGAAACCAAATGCTTCCAAAACCATCAATAAAAATTCATGAGAGACCCTATCAAAGGCTTTCTCTTGATCTACCTTTAACACATAAGCCTCCCTCCCACTCTCTCCCATGAGCTCTATTGCATCTCGGATTGAGACCACGTAGTCTGCGATGTCCCGGCCTATGACTCCATAGGACTGGGAGGGCAAAACTATCTGCGGCATCACCTCCTTCATACGATTTGCCATAACCCTCGCCAAGATCTTATAATCCACATTTAATAATGTGATGGGCCTCCAATTCTTCAGATCCCTTCTATCCCCTTTATTTTTATAAGCTAAGCTTATGACACCTCTCCTCATAGATGGGGCCAGGCTTCCCTCAATTTTAATTTCCTTTGAAACGTCTAAGAGCAATGGACTTAAAATCTCAAAAATTCTTTATAAAATTCTGCACTTAGTCCATCGGACCCTGGGCTTTCACCCCCCTTCATTCCACTTATTGCTACTTTTATTTCCGCTAATCCTACTTCTTTGTCACACATGCTTCTCTCATCCTCCTTTAAACCCTCTTCAATAAAAGCACTAACCTTCTCCATTGCCAAATTGGAAATGTCTTCTTTTGTATATAACTCTTGATAAAAGCTGCTAGCCGCCTCCACAATCTCCCCATTTTCATTAATGATCTTCTCCCCAACCTTCAACTCTCCAATTAATGATAATCTCTGTCGCAGCTTCTCTTGCTCTAGAAAATACCTCGTGCATCTTTCTCCCTCCAATGCATCTTTAGCCTTTGCATGGAGAATGGCCCCCTTGCATTTTTCAGCTTGCAATAATTCCCACTCTTCCTTTAAAACCCGGAACTTAGTCTCAGCTCCCTTATCCCCTCCGTCAACTGCTTAACAGACATCCGTAAACCTTTTGTTTATATTCTCTTCTCGACGCCGGTTAGCTGCCGCTCTCTCTTTTTTCCATAACGTACCGAAAAAACTTTTACCTCCTATTTGAAATTGTCGCACCAAACTCTTCTTTCTTTCAAGAACAAAGGTTCCTTCCGAGCATTCTTTATTATATTTAAAATCCCTACTTTATAAGCAATTTCTTTCAGGTATTGATTGTTTAAAATCCACACCCCTGAACCGATCTTAACTCTGCTGTTCCTAATTCTAAGAGTCAAAGCCGAGTCACTCAAAAATACTTTTTTATAATAAATCTCCATCACCTCAGAGCTTAATCCTTCCTGCATTAACACAAAATCTATTCGGCTCTGTTTTAAAACATCACCCACCCAACCTGTTCTGGAGAACTCCCTTTTTATGGGGTTCCGATCCCTCCATAAGTCTCTCAAATTTAAATTTGCCATCATTTTTACAATCATCCCTCTGGAGTTATCATCCTTAAAGGTCATCTGTGCTGAAATGTCCATCCGAGATAAAAATACATTAAAATCCCCCACTAGACAAGGGTTTTCTGCCTCTGCCACTTCAGTGAATAACCACCGAAAAAACTCGCGACGCTTGCAATGGTCGTTCGGTGCATAGATATTAAAGAGATCGCAATTAAACTCCTCCATTTTTACCCTTAGCCGTAAAAATCTCCCCTTAGTGTCCTTGTTCACCAAGGCAACGTTCTCTTTTATGGACGGACTCACCAAAACACTTGCAAACACCTCTCCCTTCCAAACCTTCCGAACTCTTTCGAGGATATCCTCATCCCAAAAGGTTTCTTGCAGACACAACGGGCAGAATTTTCATTGACCCGTGGAGGCGGGTTTGGAGGCGTGTGGGGGGTTAAAATTGCGAAAACTGGTGGGCGGGTACAAGCCCGCCTCCACGCAATTTTCATTAAATCGTGTCTGCTGGTCCCGACTCCGTCCCGCCTCCAAGAGGCGGGATAGGCCGTTAAGGCCCTTAACAAGCACTAAATTGCCTCTATAATGCCATTTTGAAAGGCCTTTGTGATTTTAACCCTTTTTCCACATGAAGCACGCCTGTTCTGAACCACGAATGTGAAACCTGGCAGTACCACATTTGAATTGCTGACTATCATCTGCAGCTCAACCATGAAATAGGAGATGTGATCAGCCATCATTTGCAGTTGGCAGGACTTTGTTGTCTGAGGTCTGGGGGAACTTTTATATGGCATAACCACAGCTGTG
Organism: Squalus acanthias; assembly: GCA_030390025.1. Classification (NCBI taxonomy): domain Eukaryota; kingdom Metazoa; phylum Chordata; class Chondrichthyes; order Squaliformes; family Squalidae; genus Squalus; species Squalus acanthias. Next base: position 283,759 of record JASTWF010000546.1, on the reverse strand, counting down.
GAAGTTTGGAGCCTGACACCCATCTCCAGTGTGACCTCCTGGGAAACCCCTCTCGCCACCTTGACTGAGCGCTTCCTCAACTGAGGCATATACCAGAAGCATGGGAACCATTTATTTCCTATCCTCCTGGACATCAGATTCGGACGAAGACCAGCCATGGCAGCAGCAGAACCATGAAAAACAGCACCACCAGCAGCAGCAGCATCAACAGGAGTGCCAAGCTGCTCCTCACCCACCTGAAGCTGCACAGGCCAGAAGGCGCCAGCACGCGACCACATTGCTGCCCGAGATGCAAGGGACGCACTTGACCAGATTTGCTTAGCCTGCACAATCAAACACTTTTGCCTCGCACCTTCTTATCAGACCATTGACAATGGCCAGGAACCTGCGGATTCCTATCACTCTGACCACCATACTGACAATTGCAAGTCATCCTAAGCCCTCAATGTGGAAGTCCCATTTGCGAAATGACAGACGCCACAACTTCAGCAGTTTGCCAGCAGAATTTTTAATCACACCAAGCAATTGCTGGCATTTCAAGATTAAACACAACATTACACCCAAGTGACTACCCTTGTGACTACTTGTGCATTATTTTTCTTTTACGCCTGCTCCTACGTGGTGCTTCCCCTGTGGCTTCAGCAGATGTGGAGGCCCCTTGCTCACTTTCTTGCTGCTCCTGCCTCGACACCTTTGGCGGGCGTCCTCTGGGGTTGCGAGCCTGTGAAGACTCGGCAACAGTCTGCTGCTCCTACGGCTGTGCAGGGGTTGAGACGCTGATCTCAGTTGGGTAAGGATTCTGGTGGGGCTCTGACCGAGGGCTTTTCAGTGGCTTGGTCGTGTGAGTGCTTGGAGAGGAGCCCCCACTTCCTTGTTGTCTGCCACCAACATCCCTCTCATGGGTCAGCCCCACCTCAGCGCTTGTAAGTGGATTGAGAGCACCTTTGCTGCACATCAGGGGGGCCATGGGGACCTGTATCTGCACTGGAAGTCCTACTCAGAAGGACTTCCATGAAGGTCTGGTTTCTGTGTTCAATAGATGATCATCGCTCCTCAAGAGATGCCAGTCTATTCTGAAGAATGATCATGTTTTCTACACTCTGGCGACTTATCTCCTCCATAGCCATAGCCATCCACTCCTCTACTGTAGCCATCCTTTCCGCGGAGGTTGCCATCCTTTCCGTGGTGATGCGTTCATGCGCCAATGACTCCACAAAGGCTCTGCTCATGTTCGCTATGGACTCCTCCATTCGCTCCACACTCGCAGCGACCCTGGAGACAAAACCTGCCAGAGACTCCTGCATCTGTTCCTGGAGTTCCAGCACCGCTGATCTTATGGATGGACCCAGAGGCCGAGGGTCGACATGCAGCTGAGCCGAGCTAGGAGAGTCCTGCGCCCTCCGACTAGGACTCTCCACTGCTGTCCCTGTCTCCACTATCTGCTGATGCTCACTTGTGAGCTGTGATACACCAGGTGACAACACTACTCTATCTCGCGATGTTCCCTCCGAGGTGTGAGTGTCTGCGCTGGTGCTGGGTGCGCTGAATTCTGCTGACGCGGTGACCTCAGAGGTTGTAGCTTCCTCTGAGGAGTCGTGAGGCTCATGCTCTTCCTCCTGGATAGTGGGGACGGGTGCTTGCGATGGTCCTGGGGGGGAGTAAAGGAAAGAGTCAGAGATGTGAGTCCAAGGTTACATGCACATTGCATAATGCAGATAATCATAAGTCAGTCTGCTGGAGCATCAGAATCATTATCAGTGACTCATGCAATGTCAATGAGAGAGATGATAAACTATTCAGTCATCAGCTTGCTCTGATGCACCCGTCTGTCCATCCCCCACTTGCGCATCCTCCTCCAGTCCCATGATCTCCAGGACCGCCTCCTCCCAGGTGGTGAGCTGGGCTACTGAGGGTGGCCCTCCTCCTGTCCTCGCTCTTTCCCTCTTATTGTGAGCTCTCTTTTCCTGCAATGAGGGAGACAAGTGGAGTTTGAGTGAGAATGAAGGAGTGAGTGTAGAGAATCTATATCATTGATGGTTAGAAGGAGACTAATTCAGAGTGATGTGGCAAGACCATGGGCCCTCCCTGTGTGTTGTAAGTTGTTTTCATAGCATCACAGCGATAGGGAGTGTGAGGGCTGCATCGTCGAATAGTTAGGTGAATGTGACCATACAGAGAGAGGGAATGGGTAAGGGTGCAGGGATGTCAGTGTCAAGTGGGATGTGGAGGAAGAGGTTGTCAAAGCTGAGTGCTGGTGAGGAGAGGCAATGGGGATCAGAATGAGGGTGATGGGAAATTCATACTCACTTTTCCAGTGCGCAGCAGGTCATGAAACCTCTTCCTGCACTGAAGCCAGGTTCTGTGGGTTATCGACAACGAGTTGACCTCCTCTGCCACCTGGATCCACACAGCCTTGGTTTGATGGGAAGGCTTCTTCCTCCCTGAAGAAGGGAAGAGCACCTCCTTATTAGCTCTGGCTCCCTCAATTAAAGCCTGCAGGGCGACGTCATCAAATCGAGGTGCAGACCTAGGTCTCTGGCTGGCCATTCTTCCTGCAGGTGCCTCCAACATGCAAAGGCAGAAGCTTGGCAGTCTGCAGAGGAAGCAAGGCTTGTTACAGACCTTAAATGCTGCAGGAATGATGACATCATCGGAAGCGACTTTCAGACTGGAAAAACTCACTGGCTATGGGTTCCCACACGTTGGAACTCAATTGGCCAATTATGTTAAAATCACATCAATCTCCCACATCGATTTAGATTCGGGTGGCTAACACGAAATGCGGATTACACGACCCCAGCCCGCCCCTGAATCAAAATCCAGCCTAACAAGTCTGTGCCTTTAAAACACGGCAACAACGGCTGCAATTTCTTCTCACCTCTCAGTCCGTTCACATTAATCGAGACCAATGTAATCATGGCACTGAATAAGGGAAGTATGCCTGATAATCTCCCCATCATTTAATCTCTGGCCCTTCCCTCCTCTCGTGCTCCTTCTCAACTTTTCAGCCAGCTGTTGCTTTCTCCTGCAGCCTCCGTCTCTTTTTCACCTCCTGTTTGAACCTTCCCTGCTGTTTCAGCCTCTTCCTTGTATTAGGTTTGGGCCGAGGAGCTGCCCCTTCTCCCTCCTTCTACCCCTCACTAACCTTTCCCTTTCCACACGATGCCACCCCACCCCCCACTTCCATGTCTCTGTCCCCCTCTGATTCCTCACTCTTGAGCTCTTCTGTGACCTTCTGTTCCTGCTCCCCATCAGATACATCATCTCCCATAGAGAGTCTTCCTGCTATCGCGGTTTCTCCAACAGTGCCGCTCCCTTCGGCCTCATCAGCCCTTGCTCCCTGATCCTTCTCTCTCGGGGACAATGGCGCACCAATATTTCTCCCTTCTAGTGTCTTTGTCTCCCCGCTCCTACCCTGCTGCCCCTTTAAGGCTCCTGCCTCTTGCACCCTCTCCTTGTCTTGCCCCCTCCTGCTCACCGAGATGTCCAACTCCCTGTCTTTCTTTGGAGTACTTACATTTACCGCGCACCCCACTCCCGCCTCCTCTCCCCCCGCGGACACCAGATTCTTTAGGGAGAGCCAAGCCGTATTATGGCTCGACTCTGCCCTCGACCCATGCTGTCCGCTGCTGTCTTTGTCCTTTTCCACTGTACTTGGTGTGTTTTCCACCATCTCCATCCTGTTCTCTGCTCCGCAATTTATGCCTCTTCCTGCGCTCTTTTCTCCTTTAATTCACCAGCTGTGTCCTCCACCTGCTCCGCTCCTCCGGCCGTTCCACTCACACCTCCTGCTCCTTCTCCCATCTCCTCGTCACTCATAGAGCTTCCTTCTGCCTCACACTCACAGCGGGTGGGGCCTTTGTGACACCCCACAGCTCTCCGCCTTGCAGCTCCGAGCGATGTGTCCAGACTCGCCGCAATTATAACAGAACAAGTCTGGACAGCTTCTTACAAGATGGTCATGTCCAAGACAATAATAACAAACCTTCACTTGGTTATCATGCAGTTCTCGGAAGTACTGCACTCCTTCCATTGTCTCGAATTTCATGCTGTACGGTAATGACTTCACCCCCTCTGGGAACCGCACCTTTACGTAACGGGTTCCATCTGCTACCCGTGTTCCTGGATAGTATCTCCTCTTCATTGCCGAGCAAATTTTAATGTCCCACAACTCCAACTTTTTGATTAGCACCTCGTCCTCAATATAAACCGGCAAGTTTAAGAATGAGACCACCACCTCTTCCGAATTTGATATTTAGGAAGGACAGGTGAAAAGGAAAAGGAGGTGGGGTGGCGTTGTTAGTAAAGGATGAAATCAGAGCAATGGTGAGAAAGGATATTGGCTCAGAAAATCAAGATGTAGAATCAGTCTGGGTGGAGCTAAGAAGCACCAAGGGGTAGAAAACATTGGTGGGAGTTGTCTATAGGCCTCCAAACAGTAGTGGTAATGTAGGGACGGCATCAAACAGGAAATTAGAGATGCATGTAACAAGGGTACTACAGTAATCATGGGTGACTTTAACCTACATATAGACTGGCCAAAACAAATTAGCAATAATACTGTGGAGGATGAATTCCTGGAGTGTGTACGAGATGGTTTTTTAGACCAGTACGTTGAGGAGCCAACTAGGGAACAGGCTGTGCTAGATTGGGTATTGTTCAATGAGAAGGGGTTAATTAATAATCTTGTTGTGCGGGGTCCTTTAGGGAAGAGTGACCATAGCATGATAGAATTCTTCATTAAAATGGAAAGTGAAGCAGTCCAATCCGAAACTAGGGGGGCGATTTTCTGACGTCGGAGGAGGCGGGTTTGGAGATGGGATAGGCGGGAAAATCAGATTCAATGAGGTCGGGTTCGGAACCCGCCTCCGCAGGATTTTGCCGGTGCCGGTTTTGGAGGTCGAGAAACGGTCCCGCCTCCAGCTGGCCATTGCGCTATTAAAGATCCTTAAATGCTCGTTAAGGGCCTCTCTAAGCCTATTTTGAGAGGTCCTCGTGATTTTTCCAGCTTTTCGGCGTGATCCACGCACCTCCTAAACCACGCCAGGTAAACCTCGCAGGTTGACTCGTGGGTGGCCTCCTCACTGCTGCAGGTCTAACAAGACATCGTTTATTGCAGCAAGGATTGCTTGCAGGTGCCAGACCTTGGCTTTAAAAGGTCTCTGAGCACTTTTAGAAGGCCTTCCGAAGTCGGAGGTGCTGCAGCTTGACTCCATCAACTGTGGGACCTCCTTGGAAGACCCTCTCCCCGCTGCAATGAGCGCTTCCCCAAAGGAGGCATCTACAAGCAGCATGGGAACCATTCGTTTTCTTTCTGCATGGACCTCAGATGAGGATGAGGAGGAGGAGGAGGAGGATCTGGAGCAGGAGGAGGAGGAGGAGGTCAGAGCGCCGGTGTATCGACCAGCGGCAGCGGCAGCACGCGAGCACATGGCTGCCCAGGATGCAAGGGATGAACGTATCATGGCCAGATTTGCATAGGTTGCCCAAGTTGGCACATGTCCTTTGCTCCATCCTAGGACATCATTGACAATGAACATGACTCTCTGGCCTCCTTTCACCCTGGCCACCAACCTGACAACGCAAGTGTGGCGGTGCCCGCAATGTGGAGCTGCCTAAGGTGAAAGAACAGATGGCATAACGCCAACATTTTGGCTTCAAATCATTTTAATGCTTTCCAACAGGGATGGCATTTCATCAATACACAGAAACAGTCTCTCAATCTACACACAGATCTGGAGGTTATATCCCTTGCCAGCTGTACCCACACAGCCTTGGTTTCTTTGGCAGGCCTCTTCCTCCAGGATGAGTGGAAGAGCACCTTCATGCTAGCTGTCACCCCCTCCAACAACATTTGCAGCGCCTCATCCGAGAACCTTGGGTAGGCCCTTGCCTTGGAATTGGACATAGTGGTTTCTCAAAAGATGTTGGAGGTGGTGCAGGAGACGCAGAAATGCTGTGGAATGAGCCAAGGGAGCAAGAGGCCATAAAATCAGACTGGAAAAGGGCTGTCAACAGAGGCAAGTTTCAGTCCCAAAACACTAATTGAGCAAGGGCATCCCACACCTCTGAAATCAAGTGGCCAATCATGGGAAAATCGCAAATTTTTTAAACCTATCAGTGGAGGCGGGTTTCAAACCCACCCAAAGTGAAACCCGCCTCCATCTCGCCTCCAGTGGGAAAATCGCCCCCTAGGGTCCTAAATCTAAACAAAGGAAACTACGAAGGTATGAGTAGTGAGTTGGCTATGATAGATTGGGGAGCTTCATTAAAAGGCATGATGGTGGATAGGCAATGGCTAACATTTAAGGAACGAATGCATGAATTGCAACAGTTATACATTCCTTTCTGGCGCAAAAACACAAAGAAAAAGCGACCCAACCATGACTAACAAAAGAAATTAAGGATAGTATTAGATCCAAAGAGGAGTCATATAAAGTTGCCAGAAAAAGTAGCAAGCCTGAGGATTGTGAGCAGTTTAGAGTTCAGCAAAAAAAGGACCAAGAGATTGATTAAGAGGGGAAAAATAGAGTATGAGAGTAAACTTGCAAGGAACATAAAAGCGGATTGTAAAAGCTTCTACAAGTATGTAAAAAGAAAAAGATTAGTGAAGGCAAATGTAGGTCCCCTGCAGTCAGAAATGGTAGAATTTATAATGGGGAACAATGAAATGGCAGAGCAATTAAACAATACTTTGGTTCTGTCTTCACGGAAGAGGACACAAATAACTTCCCAGAAATGCTAGGGAACCAAGGGTCTAGTGAGAAGGAGCAATTAAAGTCATAGGGGGAGAAATTCAGTATCGCCCCATTTGGGGCGCAATTATCGGCCGGGCGCAAAGATTGGCGCCTGGCGCTAATTATCGCCTCCGACTGCAAACTTGACTTTTATCGCCCCTGGAGGTGATTGGAGCGCTAAATCAGGCACTACACACCTGTCTTAAGGCGCAAAGGCCGAGGAGCGAGGCGCTAACTCAGAGCGCGGGCGCAGCGCAGGTGCTGTCAGTTAGCGATGGAACGCAGACACACTGGCGCCGGACAGTTCTTAAAGGGGAGGGTCGATCTTGCACTCCAGCCACACCCTGCTCATTGGAGCCTTGAATCTCGGCCTAGAGAGACTTGTGCCTAAATCTTCCAGCCAAGGACTATGGAGAGGGTGAGAGAACGAGCTCAGCGCTTCAGCGAGCGGGCCTTGGATGCTCTGGTTGGCGCGGTGGAGCGCAGAAGATCTATACTCTTCCCTGAGAGTGGCAGGAGGCCTTTGCCGCGCGAGTACAGAAGAGTGTGGAGGGAGGCGGCTCAGAGCGTCTCCTCCAGGAGCATGGTGCCCAGGACCCATATACAATGTCGAAAAAAGTTCAACGACCTCACTCGGATCGTCAGGGTGAGCGGCTTTTTTTCAATACCTCTCCATCCCTCCATCTCAACCTCACTCTATGGCCAGAGGGTCTTAAAACCCCAATGCACAACACTCATCAAACACCTATGGCCCTCTCATGAAACACACACGCACATTCCACACTATGCATACAGTAAGGGCTATTCACCTATGGGAGGCACATCAGGCAAGACCATGGCTGCATACAGTAAGGGCTATTCACCTATGGGAGGCACATCAGGCAAGACCATGGCTGTATATTTACTCAGACGCCGTCCTTTTTCTTGCAGGCCAAGCTATCTCATAATAGGAGACAGCAGCAACGGACGGGTGGAGGGCGGCCTCAGCTGCAACCCCTCAGCGATCTTGAGGCGCGCGTCCAGAGGATTGTCGCAAGCCGGGTGATCGGTCCCATCGCCACTGGAGACGCCGACCCCGTTCTGGACAGCAATGGTAAGGTCATCACCTTTTTGTCTTCTGTCCTTCCACTTGTCCCTCACAACACCAGCCTTTGACACTTTCAATCCAACTTACTAAATCGCTGCACTCATTCCTCCCTTACTGCCACCCTGTCCTCACGCTAAAGCCACTCTTGTACCTCCCTGCTTTCAGATGGTGATTCACCAGCTGAGGAGATGGGCCTTCAAGCTGCCAGTGGGAGTGAAGCTGCAGCCGAGGAGGAAGATGAAGGTGGAGCATCAATGCCACCCTCTCCCGAGGAAGCCCATGCCCACACTGGGAACACGCCTTCCCTGGAGGGGAGCAGGGGGGAAGGGTCTGATGAGGATGAAGCTCCAGGACCCAGCGGGCTGCAGCAACGCCATGGGGGTAGGGAAGAACGGGGGCCTTCTCCCCGGAGGGAGAGTATGCCAGCGAGTCCTACTGCACTGGACGCAGAGGAGGAGCGGCTCATCGCTGAAATGAACACCCAGGCGGTGGACATGCACACTGAGCTCATGGGTGCAGTGGGAAGGGTGCCCGAAAACATTGAATCACTGGCAAGGAGTGTGGAGCACTTCGCTGTAGCACAGGCGGATGCCACACTAAAGCTTAGTGCTGCAATTCAGTCACTGGCTGCCGTGATCCCATCTCTGACTGCTCTCATGCAGACTCAGATTGAGGCCACGCGAGCACTGACTGCTGCCATCCTCGATGGTTCGTACACATTTCCCCGGGGCTCTCACCGCGCCGCAGCAGGCCAGCAATCTGTGCTCCAGCAGATTGCTCCGGATGCTGAAGTGCTGCCCCGTGGGAGTGCCAGTGTGTCGGTCGAGCAGGGAGTTGCTGTCCTCTCTCAAGATGACAGCATTCCTGCTGCCACCACTGTCACTTCTCCACTGCACTTGCCACTGCCTGTAGGACAGACTGCTGCCGCCCATGCAGAGTTGGTGCAGTCTGCAGCCGGGCCCTCCAGGCCCAGAGCTGGTCGAGGCCGTCCTTCAAGGGCATCTGCAGTCTCAGGTTCTGACAATCAGCAGCCTTCCACCAGCCTTGCTGCAGCCACTGAGGTCCCATTACGGAGGAGCAGTAGGGTGGGAAGGGGGAAGTGCGCAAGGGAAGGAGATCACCCTCGAAGGGCAAAAAGTAGGAGGTGTGACAAAATGTTGGTCATTTTTTTATTAAAGGCTAAGGTTCGTGGTCAAACTTTTGAACATTATCTCCAGGTTATGAGAACCAGTTATGTTAATAACTGTGTTTTTGTGTTTCTTTCTATTAGTTTGTCATGAGGAAATGACACACACAGAGTTTGTGAAATAAATAAGTTTTTGTATTCAAAATATACATGTTTGGTCTTTGGAATCATTGGTGCCTTGGCCGGCTTAAGGGTTGCGGGTTGGTTTCATTCATGTTGTTCTCAATGGCAGAAGCCATTTCCTCAGCAGGGGCCTAGAAGTGGCTTGCTATCAGCCGTTGACGGACGGCCCTTCCAGTTTCTACATTGTAGGCCTCCCTCCCGCCTTGGTGCTGCTGATGATCATCCTCCTCCTCTTCCTCCTCCTCTTCCTCCTCCTCCTCCGGTGGTGCTCCAAGGCCTGGTGGCATTGGCTGGGTCCTGAGGATTGCCAGGTTATGCAGCATGCAGCACACAACTACGAAGTGGGAAACTCGCTCAGGCGAGTACTGCAGGGCTCCTCCAGAATGGTCCAGACAGCGGAACCGTTGCTTGAGCACGCCGATTGTGTGCTCAACGATGTTCCTGGTAGCTTGATGGCTCTCGTTGTACCGCAGCTCAGCAGGGGTGTTGGGCGTACGGAGCGGTGTCATCAGCCAGGTGCTCAGTGGATATCCCTTGTCCCCGAGAAGCCAACCAACTGGCTGATGCGGTGCCTGGAAAAGTTCTGCCACAGTAGTCTGGCGCAGGATGAATGCATCGTGGCAGCTGCCAGGATAGTGGGCATTGACAGCGAGTATCAGCTGTCTGTGGTCACAGACCAACTGAACGTTTAAGGAATGGAACCCCTTTCTGTTGTGGAAATCCTCGGCATTCTCATGCGGAGCACGCAAAGCCACATGCGTGCAGTCAATGGCGCCCTGCACCATGGGGAAGCCCGCTATCATAGCCAAGCCCATTGCGCCTTCTTGCTGCTTGTCTGGGGTCATGGGGAAAGAGATGTACTCTCGTCTCCTTTTAAAGAGGGCATTTGTGACCTGACGGATGCAGCAATGCACCGCGAACTGGGAGATATTGGCGATGTCCCCAGTAGCAGATTGAAATGAGCCAGTGGCATAAAAGTTCAGAGCCACTGTGATCTTCAGTGCCACCGACAGAGATGTCCTGGACCTCAGTTGAGGCTGCAGATCTGGCTGCAGCAGGTGGCAGAGCTCAGTGACCACCTCCTTGCTGAAGCGTAGCCTTCGCAAACACTGCTCCTCAGACATATTAATATATGTGAATTGTTGGCGATATACCCTGGGAGGGTAAGGTCTCCTGTACAGAGGCCTGTTGGCCCTCCTCCGTCTGGCCATGATTGCCACTCTCTCACTGCGTCTCTGTGTCCTCCGTTTCTGGTGGCGTAGGACGACGCCCCCAATCAGTGCAGCCCCCAAGTCTCTTGGCAATCAAAGTTATGAAGGCCAAAAACCAAAGTACCTGCAAAGTTATGATCAGTAGCCAAAACTACCTCACACAGCGTTGACTCAATGCAGAAGTCTCTCTTTCTCTCTCTCCGAATCTCTCTGTCTCTCTCTCAGAACGAGTGGTGCAAAAATGTCAACCACAGAGAAAGACAGGAAGAGGCCCCCTTTAAATAGCGCCCCCCCAGCCCCACAGCGACTGGGAGCGTTCCAGTCTTCCGGTCGTTGGTTGCGCCAGGCGGAAAGGATGGGGGCGCCACTCAATTTCCGTTCCGGGGCGCCACAAGGGCGTTGCACCCTCGTATGACGTCAAGATCTGCATGCGCAGGAGATCACGACGGTAAAGTTTAGCGCCGCCGCAAAATGTCTAGTTAATTTCGCGAGCGGCGCAAACATCGCTGCGCCCAGGCGCTAGTTGCTTTGCGCCCCATTAGCGCCCTCTTAAGGCGCTAACAGGAGGCGCAACCAACTGAATTTCTCCCCCATAGAGTTATACAGCACAGTAATATGGCTCTTCGGCCCATTGTGTCCGCGCCGGCCATCAAGCCCTATCTATTCTAATCTCATTTTCTAGCACTTGGTCTGTAGCCTTGTATGCTATGGCGTTTCAAGTGCTCATCTAAATGCTTCTTGAATGTTGTGAGGGTTCCTGCCTCTACCACCCTTTCAGGCAGTGAGTTCCAGATTCCAAACACCGTCTGGGTGAAAAAGTTTTTCCTCAAATCCCCTCTAAACCTCCTGCCCCTTACCTTGAAACTATGCCCCCTGGTTATTGAACCCTCTACTAAGGGGAAAAGTTCATTTCTATCTACCCTATCTATGCCCCTCATAATTTTGTACACCTCAATCAAGTCCCCCCTCAGCCTTCTTGGCTCTAAGGAAAGCAACCCCAGCCTGTCCAGCCTCTCTTCATAGCTGAAGCGCTGCAGCCCAGGTAACATAAGAACATAAGAAATAGGAGCAGGAGTAGGCCAATTGGCCCCTCGAGCCTGCTCCGCCATTCAATAAGATCATGGCTGATCTGATCCTAACCGCCAATCTACTATCACAGAAACATCTCCTGAACCTAACAGAATTGGACACACGAAATAGGAGCAGGATCAGGCTACACGGCCCCTGGGCCCGCTACGCTACCCACAGGGCCATGACCGATCCGAACCTAGACTCATGTCCAAATTCCTGCCCGCTCCCTGTAACCCTTAATTCCCTTTACTTCTAGGAAACTGTCTATTTCTGTTTTAAATTTATGTAGTGATGTAGCTTCTACAGCTTTTTGGGGCAGCATATTCCATGGGCCTACCACCCTCTGAGTGAAGTAGTTCCTTCTCATCTCAGTTTTGAAAGAGCAGCCCCTTATTCTAAGATTATGCCCCCTAGTTCTAGTTTCACCCATCATCGGGAACATCCTCCCCGCATCCACCCGATCCAACCCCTTCACAATCTTATATGTTTCAATAAGATCGCCTCTCATTCTTCTGAACTCCAATGAGTAGAGTCCCAATCTACCCAACCTCTCCTCATATGTCCATCCCCTCATCCCCGGGATTAACCGAATGAACCTTCTTTGTACTGACTCGAGAGCAAGTATGTCTTTTCTTAAGTATGGACACCAAAACTGTATGCAGTATTCCAGGTGCGGTCTCACCAATACCTTGTACAACTGAAGCAATACCTCCCTATTTTTATATTCTATCCCCCTAGCAATGAAAGCCAACATTCCATTGGCCTTCTTAATCACATCCTGGTGAATCTCCTCTGCACCCTCTCCAATGCAATCACATCCTTCCTATAGTGTGGCGACCAGAACTGCACACAGTATTCCAGCTGTGGCCTAACTAGCGTTTTGTACAGCTCCAACATAACCTGTCTGCTCTTATATTCTATGCCTCGGCTAATGAAGGCAAGTATCCCATATGCCTTTTTAACCACCTTATCACCTGTCCTGCTGCCTTCAGGGATCTATGTACATGCACACCAAGTTCCCTCTGATCCTCTGTCCTTCCTAGGGTCCTACCATTCATTGTGTATTCCCTTGCCTTGTTAGTCTTCCCAAAATGCATCACCTCACACTTTTCAGGGTTAAATTCCATTTGCCACTGTTCTGCCCATCTGACCAACCCGTCTATATCGTCCTGTAGCCTAAGGCTTCCCTCCTCGCTATTTACCACTCCAACAATTTTCATGTCATCTGTGAACTTACTGATCATACCTCCTTCATTCATATCTAAATCATTAATGTACACTAAAAACAGCAAAGGACCCAGCACCAATCCCTGCGGTACACCACTGGACACAGGCTTCCAGTCACAAAAACAACCTTCGACCATCACCCTCTGCCTCTTGCCACTAAGCCAATTTTGGATCCAATGTGCCAAATTGCCCTGGATCCCATGGGCTCTTACCTTCTTGAACAGTCTCCCATGTGGGACTTTGTCAAAAGCCTTACTGAAGTCCATGTAGACTACATCAATTGCACTACCCTCATCCACACACCTAGTCACCCCCTCGAAAAATTCAATCAAATTGGTTAGACATGATCTCTCCCTGACAAAGCCATGCTGACTATCCTTGATTAATCTTTGCCTCTCCAAGTGGAGACTAATTCTGTCCCTCAGAATTTTTTCCAATAATTTCCCGACACTGATGTTAGGCTCACTGGCCTGTAATTCCCTGGTTTATCCCTAATACCCTTCTTGAATAATGGTACTACATTAGCTGTCCTCCAGTCCTCTGGCACCTCCCCTGTGGCCAGAGAGGTTCTGAAAATTTGTGTCAGAGCCCCTGCAATCTCCTCCCTTGCCCCTCACAGCAGCCCGGGATACATCTCGTCTGGGCCTGGGGATTTATCCACTTTTAAGCCCGCTAAAACTGCTAGTACCTCCTCCCTCTCAATACTAATTTGTTCAAGTATATCAAAGGAAATTTGTATTTGTAAAAAAATAATGCTGGAGAAATTAATGGGACTGAAAGCTGATAAATCCCCAGGGCCTGATAATCTGCATCCCAGCGTACTAAAAGAGGTAGGCATGGAAATAGTGGATGCATTTGTTGTCATCTTCCCAAATTCTATAGATTATGGAACAGTTCCTGCAGATTGGAGGGTGGTAAATGTTACCCCACTATTTAAAAAAGGAGTGAGAGAGAAAACAGGGAACTACAGACCGGTTAGTCTAACATCATAGATACATAGATACATAGAAGATAGGAGCAGGAGTAGGCCATCCGGCCCTTCGAGCCTGCTCCGCCATTTAATGAGATCATGGCTGATCCTTCAATTCAGTATCCCGTCCCCGCCTTCTCTCCGTAACCCTTAACCCCTTTTGCCTGTAGAAATATATCTAATTCCCTCTTAAATATATTTAATGAGCTGGCGTACACTGCCCTCTGTGGCAATGAGTTCCACAGGTTCACCACTCTCTGAGTGAAGAAATTCCCCCTCATTTCTGTCCTAAATGGTTTAGCCCTTATCCTTAAATTATGTCCTCTAGTTCTGTTCTCACCCGCCAAGGGAAACATTCCTTCTGCATCTAATCTGTCTAGACCTGTCAGAATTTTATACACTTCTATGAGGTCCCCTCTCAATCTTCTAAACTCCAGTGTGTACATCCCTAAACTACATAGTCTCTCCTCATAGGTCAATCCCGCCATTCCTGGTATCAGCCTGGTGAATCGCCGCTGCACCCCCTCCATGGCAAGAACATCTTTCCTCAGATGAGGCGACCAAAACTGTACACAGTACTCGAGGTGTGGTCTCACCAGTGCCCTGTACAGCTGCAGCAAGGTATCCCTGTTCCTGTATTCCAACCCTTTTGCTATGAAGGCCAGCATACCGTTTGCCTTCTTGACCGCCTGTTGCACCTGCATGCTCGCCTTCAGTGACTGGTGCACAAGAACACCCAGGTCTCTCTGTACTTCCCCCTCTCCCAATTTATTGCCATTTAAATAATAATTTGCCCTCCCGTTCCTGCACCCAAGGTGGATAACTTCGCACTTGTCCACATTATAGTGCATCTGCCATTTATCCGCCCAATCACCCAGTCTGTCCAAATCGCTCTGGAGCTTCCTGGTCTCCTCCTCTGAGCCCACCCCCCCTCCTAGTTTAGTGTCGTCTGCAAATTTGGAAATGCTGCATTCGACTCCCTGATCCAGGTCATTAATATAAATTGTGAACAGCTGGGGACCCAGGACAGATCCCTGTGGTACCCCACTTGTTACTGCCTGCCATTCAGAAAATGAGCCGTTTATTCCAACTCTCTGTTTTCTATCTGACAGCCAGTTCTCTATCCACGTCAATACTTTCCCCTTTATCCCATGAGCTTCAATCAGTAGTAGGGAAAATGCTAGCGTCTATTATAAAGGATGTGATAACAGGACACTTAGAAAATATCAACGGGATTAGACAAAGTCAACATGGATTTATGAAAGGGAAATCGTGTTTGACAAACCTACTGGAGTTTTTTGAGGATGTAACTGGTAGAATAGATAAGGGAGAACCAGTGGATGTGGGGTATTTGGATTTTCAGAAGGCCTTTGATAAAGTCCCACATAAGAGGTTAGTGTGCAAAATTAAAGCACATGGGATTGGGGGTAATATACTGGCATGGATTGAAAATTGGTTAACAGACAGGAAACAGAGAGTAGGAATAAATGGGTCTTTTTCGGGGTGGCAGGCGGTGACTAGTGGGGTACCGCAGGGATCAGTGCTTGGGCCAGAGCTATTCACAATATATATCAATGATTTGGATGAGGGAACCAAATGTAATATTTCCAAGTTTGCTGACGACACGAATCTAGGTGGGATTGTGAGTTGTGAGGAGGATGCAAAGAGGCTTTGAGGCGATTTAGACAAGTTGAGTGAGTGGGCAAATACATTGCAGATGCAGTATAACATGGATAAATGTGAAGTTATCCACTTCGGTAGGAAAAACAGAAAGGTAGAGTATTATTTAAATGGTGATAGATTGGGAAATGCTGATGTACAAAGGGACCTGGGTGTCCTTGAACACCAGTTACTGAAAGCAAACATGCAGGTGCAGCAATCAGTTAGGAAGGCAAATGGTATGTTGGCCTTCATTGCAAGAGGATTTGAGTACAGGAGCAAGGATGTCTTACTACAGTTGTACAGGGCCTTGCTGAGACCACGCCTGGAGTACTGTGTGCAGTTTTGGTCTCCTTACCTAAGAAAGGATATACTTGCCATAGAGGGAGTGCAGCAAAGGTTCACCAGACTGATTCCTGGGATGGCAGGACTGTCTTATGAGGAGCGATTGGGTCGACTAGGCCTGTATTCACTAGAGTTTAGAAGAATGAGAGGGGATCTCATTGAAACGTATACAATTCTGACAGGGCTAGACAGACTGGATGCAGGGAGGATGTTTCCCCTGGCTGGGGGGTCGAGAACGAGGGGTCACAGTCTCAGGATATGGGTTAGGACATTTAGGACTGAGATGAGGAGAAATTTCTTCACTCAGAGGGTGATGAACCTGTGGAATTCTCTTCCACAGAAGGCTGTGAAGGCCAAGTCACTGAATATATTTAAGAAGGAGATAGATAGATTTCTAGACACAAAAGGCATCAAGTGGTATGGGGGGGGAGCGGGAATATGGTATTGAGATAAAGGATCAGCCATGATCATATTGAATGGCAGAGCAGGCTCGAAGGGCCGAATGGTCTACTCCGGCTCCTATTTTTTTTCTCTATGTTTCTATTATTTGGGGAAAGTCTTTTTTCCTCATTAGCCATATCCTCTGCTTTGTTGGGTCCACGGTTTGTTCTGTGACTACTGACAGCGTGGGCATCACTGGGGCGAATAGTGTCAATGACACACTGCACCATTAGCACAGTGTGTTACTGTAAGGGAGGGCTGAGAGACAGAGTTATTGGGGGGATTTCTAACCCCATAAAATGGATGGGTTGGGGTCAGGGGGAGGTTAAAGACCTGAATCCCGACCCCAACCCACCTCCAACCTGCCCACTTCTGGTTTTAACAGAGGCAGGACGGTGAGCGGGCAACCGACCCGCTCCCAGGAGGCGGGAGAGCATTTAAATATTACAATGAGACTGCGTGCCTCATGGTGATCCACCATTTTAAATTTAACTCTGAATGGTCGGGTTTCCCGGGCCTCAGGGAGCCTGCCCGCTAAAGGGAGGCGAGGACTGCTGGATCCAGGAGGATAAGTGGCTTTACACTTACCTCACCCACCCCCTCCGGCGATCAGACTGCCCCCCCCGAGGTACCAATCCCTCATCCAGCCTCTGACCTCCCCCCTCTCTGCAATTAAGAGTCAACCACATTACTGTGGGTCTGGAGTCACATATAGGCCAGACTGGGTAAGGACAGCAGATTTCCTTCCCGAAAGGACATTAGTGAACCAGTTGGGTTTTTATGACAATCTGATAGCTTCATGGTCACCATTACTGATACTAGCTTTTTTTTAATTTCCAGATTTATTTAATTAACTGAATTTAAATTCCCCAGCTGCTGTGGTGGGATTTGAACTCATGTCTTATGGATCATTAGTCCAGGCCTATTGGATTACTAGCCCAGTGACATTACCACTACACTACCATCCCCATCAGATTGGATAGGGAGAGCACGTCGCAGAAACAGAGAGTTGTTATCAATGGGATTGGGTCCTGGTTCGAGTGGGCTCCACAGTCTCCTGAATAGGGACTCGTGCTCCATCATTAAATGAACCAGAGAGATTGCTGATAAAACAGAATCATTCAGAACAAATCGAGAGGATGTGGAGTGATTTAGATCTGTTAGATGAGCAGCCCCAGCTATGTCTGTACCCGATAGGGAACAGAGCGAGAAAGAGACCAGGGGGTAATAGCTCACCCCCAGACAGAGACAAACACACAGGGTGGTGACTACAGGGACAGCAAGTAGATTGTACAGTCAGTGCCATCGAGTACAACAACAACATGGATTTATATAGAGCCTTTAACGTAGTAAAACATCCCAAAGAGCTTCACAGGATTGTAATTACACAAAATTTGACACCGAGCCACATATTAGGACAGATGACCAAAAGCTTGGTTTTCAGGAGCCTCTTGAAGGAGGAGAGAGAGGTAGAGAGGCGGAGAGGTTCAGGGAGGGGATTCCAGAGCTTAGAGCCTCGGCAGCTAAAGGCATGGTCGCCAATGGTGGAGCGATTGAAATCATGGATGTGCAAGAGGCCAGAATTGGAGGAACGCAGAGATCTCGGAGGGTTGTAGGGCTGGGGGAGATTGCAGAGATAGGGAGGGGCAAGGCCATAGAGGAATTTGAAAACAAGGGTGAGAATTTTAAAATTGAGGCGTTGCTGGACTGGGAGCCAATGTAGTTCAGTGAGCACAGGGGTGATGGGTGAACGGCACTCAGTGCGAGTTAGGACACGGGCAGCAGAGTTTTGGATGAGCTGAAGGTTACGGAGGGTGGAATGTGAGAGGCCGGCCAGGAGAGCGTTGGAATAGTCGAAACTAGAGGTAACAAATGCAGAGTAGGGTGCGTGCACTGCGTAAAGCTCTGGTACACACACTGGGGTCTAAATTGAACATCGCTGCACCTGTTTTATGGGCCTATATCGGGTGTAACAATAACCAATTTAGCAGGGCCAAGGCCTGGACCTGATTCAGGCCACTGCACAATTGGCTGGGTCCTTTATTTTGGTGGCCCTGGCAGTTGCCTGAAATAACCACAGGCTTCAGCTCAATATTGAAATGAGGACCCTGCACCAATTTCCGACTCAGACTCCTAAATCCATTTGCCCTGGTCAGAGATTGCGATGCCCAAACTCCAACAGGCATTTCCAAGTCTTGAGCAGTGAAGCCGATCCTTAATGGGACCACTAGTCCGCTCAATAAAGGCCCAAAAAGTTGGAAAGTTTGAAGTATTTGTGGAGTCAGAAGGAGCAGGAGCTCCTGAGAGACAACGTCATTGTGGAATAGCCCTTGTGGTGGATTGCTCACAGGCCGCAGGCTGGGATCGAGAACAAGATCAGGAAACAAGTAAATACAGAGCATGTGAGTCTTTCCCCTCTTCCCAAAACGTTAGGCTATGGGTGAAGGGACACTTGGAGAGGCGGAAGGGATGTAAAGTGTTTCATGGTTTCTCGAGGACATTTCAGGGAAGTTAGACATTATGTGGAACACAGGTGGGTGTTAATGGAAAGCTCACTCAGACATTCTTTTGGTTCAAGGTGTGATGGCCTCCTCTTACCTCTGCTAACCTGGTGTGGTCAGTGAAATCTGTCCACCATTCAGCAGCTATGCAGGGGATGCTGAAGGTGGTGATCACTGTCAAGCCCCCCTCCCCCCACTGGGTCTGAATCAGGCCACTTTCTGGGCCGCATTCCCTTGGTTTCTCCTTTGCCAATGACAACTGAAGTGAAGGGTCAGCAATTTCAGGGCTTGTTGCCCTGACGACCCACCGGCTGGAAACTGTTACTGGCAGACATTGGCTGCCCTGCTTGGCAAAACTGAAGCAGCCACTGTACCGGTGTTGCAGTACTGCATTCCACCCCCAGGGTGCGCTCCCTGTGGAAGACACTAACAGCGCCGAGGCTCCCCCTCCCCCTCCCGCTCCCCCTCACCCTCCCCATCGCCCTCCTACTATCCCCTCCCCATTCCCCTCCCCCTCCCTCTCCCCTACCCCTCCCTCACCCCCTCCACCTTCCCCAACCGCTCCCTCTCCCCTTCCCCTTCCCCTCCCCCTCTCCCACCCCTCCCCCTCCCTCACCCCCTCCCACTTCCCCTCCCCTCCCCTCCCGTTCCCTCACCCCCTCCCTCTTCACCTCCCCCTCCCGCTCCTCCTCCCCTTCCCATCCCCTCCCCCACCCCTCCCCCTCCCTCACCCCCTCCACCTCCCCCTCACCCTCCCTCACCCCCTACCCCTCCCCCTCCCCACACCCTCACACTCCCCCTCCCTCTCCCCTCGCCCTTTGGAAATTCCTGTATCACATCAAATCAATTTATTATGCCTCACTGGGTAATAAGGCAGGAAGCCTGGATTACATCACACCACAGACCAACCAAGAGGCTGTTGTCGGGAGCGACGAGACCGGAGGTCCTGTGAGTATTTGAACTCACTTTCGCGGGCTTTTCTTTCACAGGCTCTTGTCGGGAGCGACGAGACCGGAGGTCCTGTGAGTATTTGAACTCACTTTCGCGGGCTTTTCTTTCACAGGCTCTTGTCGGGAGCGACGAGACCGGAGGTCCTGTGAGTATTTGAACTCACTTTCGCGGGCTTTTCTTTCACAGGCTGTTGTCGGGAGCGACGAGACCGGAGGTCCTGTGAGTATTTGAACTCACTTTCGCGGGCTTTTCTTTCACAGGCTGTTGTCGGGAGCGACGAGACCGGAAGCGGACCAGGTGGGAAGCACCCAGGTGAACGGCATTTAAGGAGGGTGGTGGCTTAAACCCGAGTTCCTACAGAGTAGGAACCCCCACCCGCCCTCCTCCTCTAACCTACTAGTCTTTTAGCAGTCTAAAAACAGAGGTCACAAATTTTTTGGTCTCAGTTTCTTTTCAGCAGGGCAGGAACCGGGAGGAGCGGGAAGTCGGCGTAGGACCAAGGGGACACAAGACCGGGAAGTCAGCGAAAGACCAGGGAGGTAAGACTAACTGGTAAGTACTTTCCTCAAACCTTCCTAGAAAGTAAAACTAAAACTAGTGGGATTTGGTTAGTTTAAAAAGGAATAAGAGGAGTACAGTATACATTGGTCTAAGTAAGCTTCGGGAAAACAAAAGTCAATAAATAAACTAAAACTAGAAAATTAAAAAGTAATATAAGGGTTAAGTCATGGCAGTAGAGCTCGGACCTGTGTCATGCTCCTCCTGTAACATGTGGGAAATCAGGGACGCTTCCTGTGTCCCTGACAACCATGTGTGCGGGAAGTGTGTCCAGCTGCAGCTCATGTGGGACCGCATGACGGCCCTTGAGCTGCGGATGGACTCACTTTGGAGCATCCACGATTCTGAGAGGGTTGTGGATAGCACATTTAGTGAGTTGGTCACACCGCAGGTTAAGGCCAGCGTAGATAGTACATGGGTGACCAAAAGGCAGAGCAAGGGCAGGAAGGTAGTGCAGAAATCCCCTGGGGTTGTCTCCCTTAGCAACAGGTTCACCGCCTTAGGTGCTGTTGTCGGGGGGGATGACTCATCGGGGGAAGGCACCAGCAGCCAGGCTCATGGCACCATGACTGGCTCTGTTGCAAAGAAGGGAGGGAAAAAGAGTGGCAGGGCTATAGTAATAGGGGATTCGATTGTAAGGGGAATAGATAGGGGTTTCTGTGGTCGCGACCGAGACTCCAGGATGGTATGTTGCCTCCCTGGTGCAAGGGTCAAGGATGTCTCGGCGCGGGTGCAGAACATTCTGGAGGGGGAGGGGGAACAGCCAGTTGTCGTGATACATGTTGGTACCAACGACGTAGCTAAAAAAAGGGAAGAGGTCCTACAAGTAGAATTTAGGGAGTTAGGAGCCAAGCTAAAAAGTAGGACCTCGAAGGTAGTAATCTCTGGATTACTACCAGTGCCACGTGCTAGTAAGAGTACAGAGAACAGGATAGTTAGGCTAAATACGTGGCTTGAGCAGTGGTGTAAGAGGGAGGGTTTTAAATTTTTGAGGCATTGGAACCAGTTTTGTGGTAGGTGTGACCTATACAAAAGGGACGGTCTACACCTGTGCAAAGATGGAACTGATGTTCTCGGGGTAATTTTTGATAAAGCAGTTCGGGAGCATTTAAACTAGTATGGCAGGGGGCTAGAAACCTATGTAGTGAAATAGAGGAAAGTGAAAGGCAGACAGAAATAAATGGTAAAAGGGTGAGGAACAAAAAACAAAGGGCCAAACTAATTCATAAAAAATGTGAGCATAAAAAAAGCCTGAGGGTTTTATACCTTAATGCGAGAAGCATCAGGAACAAGGTAGATGAATTAGCTGTGGAAATAGAGGTTAATAATTATGATCTAATTGGGATTACGGAAACATGGTTGCAGGGTGAGCAGGGCTGGGAGCTTAACATACAGGGATATTCAGTATTTAGGAAGGATCGACAAAAAAGAAAGGGAGGAGGGGTAGCATTGCTGGTAAAAGAGGGGATAAATGCAATTGAAAGGAAGGATATTAACTCAGTTAATACAGAATCTATATGGGTGGAGCTAAGAAATAGCGAGGGGCGAAAAACATTAATAGGAGTGGTATATAGGCCTCCAAATAGTAAAATAGAGGTTGGGGAGGGCATCACGAGGGAAATTAGAGAAGCGTGCAATAAGAGCACAGCTGTCATCATAGGTGACTTTAACTTACATATAGATTGGACTAGCCTAATCAGTAAAAATAATGAGGAGGAGGAATTCCTTGAGTGTTTAAGGGATGGTTATCTGGATCAATATGTCGAGGAACCAACTCGGGAACAGGCTATATTGGACTGGGTACTGTGCAATGAGAAGGGACTAATTAGTAATCTTGTTGTACGGGGACCCTTGGGTCAGAGCGATCATAACATGATCGATTTCTCACTCGAAATGGAGAGCGAAGAAATTGACTCAGAGACTAAGGTCCTGAAGGGGAATTATGATGCCATTAGACAGGAACTGAGTAGGTCTGATTGGACAACGTTCCTGGGAGGACTGGAGGTAGATAAACAATGGCAAGCATTTAAAGATAGAATGACAAAATTGCAAAAATTGTTTATACCAATCTGGCATAAAAGGAAATCTAAAAAGGTGACTCAACCGTGGATAACAGGGGAAATTAGAGACAGCATAAAATCCAAAGATAGGGCGTATAAAATAGCCAAAAAAAGCGCCAGAGCGGAAGATTGGGAACAGTTTAAGATAGAGCAAAGGAGGACAAAGGGCTTAATCAAGAGGGGCAAAATAGCTTACGAAAGCAAGCTGGCGGAAAATATAAAAACTAACTCCAAAAGCTTTTATAAGTATATCAAGAGGAAAAGACTGGTGAAAACCAAAGTTGGTCCATTGCAGTCAGATACGGGGGAATATATAACGGGAAATAAGGAAATGGCAGACCAACTAAATGCATACTTTGGGTCAGTCTTTACGAAGGAAGACACAAAAAACCTCCCTGGGATATCGGGAAAAATAGGGACATTGGCAAAGGAGGAACTGACGCAAATCAATATCTCTAAGGATATGGTGTTAAGGAAGCTAAAGGGATTGAAGGCGGACAAATCCCCAGGGCCTGATAACATGCATCCTAGGGTACTGAAGGAGGTGGCCCTAGAGATAGCGGATGCACTAAGTATGATTTTTCAGAATTCATTAGACTCGGGAACAGTGCCCATGGATTGGAGGGTAGCTAACGTTACCCCACTATTCAAAAAGGGGGGTAGGGAAAAAGCAGGTAATTACAGACCTGTAAGCCTTACATCAGTTGTGGGCAAAATGCTGGAGTCCATCATTAAGGATGAAATAGCGGAGCACTTAGCAAATGGGGACAGGATAGGACAGAGTCAACATGGATTTACAAAGGGTAAATCGTGCTTGACTAATCTATTGGAATTTTTTGAGGGAGTAACTGGTAAAATAGATGGGGGAGAGCCAGTAGATGTGGTGTACCTGGACTTCCAAAAGGCCTTCGATAAGGTCCCACATAAAAGATTAGCATGGAAAATTGAAGCTCATGGGATAAAGGGGAAAGTATTGACGTGGATAGAGAACTGGCTGTCAGATAGAAAACAGAGAGTTGGAACAAACGGCTCATTTTCTGAATGGCAGGCAGTAACAAGTGGGGTACCACAGGGATCTGTCCTGGGTCCCCAGATGTTCACAATTTACATTACTGACCTGGATCAGGGAGTCGGATGCAGCATTTCCAAATTTGCAGACGACACTAAACTAGGAGGGGGGGTGGGCTCAGAGGAGGAGACCAGGAAGCTCCAGAGCGATTTGGACAGACTGGGTGATTGGGCGGATAAATGGCAGATGCACTATAATGTGGACAAGTGCGAAGTTATCCACCTTGGGTGCAGGAACGGGAGGGCAAATTATTATTTAAATGGCAATAAATTGGGAGAGGGGGAAGTACAGAGAGACCTGGGTGTTCTTGTGCACCAGTCACTGAAGGCGAGCATGCAGGTGCAACAGGCGGTCAAGAAGGCAAACGGTATGCTGGCCTTCATAGCAAAAGGGTTGGAATACAGGAACAGGGATACCTTGCTGCAGCTGTACAGGGCACTGGTGAGACCACACCTCGAGTACTGTGTACAGTTTTGGTCGCCTCATCTGAGGAAAGATGTTCTTGCCATGGAGGGGGTGCAGCGGCGATTCACCAGGCTGATACCAGGAATGGCGGGATTGACCTATGAGGAGAGACTATGTAGTTTAGGGATGTACACACTGGAGTTTAGAAGATTGAGAGGGGACCTCATAGAAGTGTATAAAATTCTGACAGGTCTAGACAGACTAGATGCAGAAGGAATGTTTCCCTTGGCGGGTGAGAACAGAACTAGAGGACATAATTTAAGGATAAGGGCTAAACCATTTAGGACAGAAATGAGGGGGAATTTCTTCACTCAGAGGGTGGTGAACCTGTGGAACTCATTGCCACAGAGGGCAGTGTATGCCAGCTCATTAAATATATTTAAGAGGGAATTAGATATATTTCTACAGGCAAAAGGGGCTAAGGGTTACGGAGAGAAGGCGGGGACGGGATACTGAATTGAAGGATCAGCCATGATCTCATTAAATGGCGGAGCAGGCTCGAAGGGCCGGATGGCCTACTCCTGCTCCTATCTTCTATGTATCTATCTATGTATATGGTGGGTGGGTGGGGTTGAGGGATGTGGTGGGTGGGTGGGGTTGAGGGATGTGGTGGGTGGGGTTGAGGGATGTGGTGGGTGGGTGAGGTTGAGGAATGTGGTGGGTGGGTGGGGTTGAGGGATGTGGTGGGTGGGTGGGGTTGAGGGATGTGGTGGGTGGGGTTGAGGGATGTGGTGGGTGGGTGAGGTTGAGGGATGTGGTGGGTGGGTGAGGTTGAGGGATGTGGTGGGTGGGTGGGGTTGAGGAATGTGGTGGGTGGGTGGGGTTGAGGGATGTGGTGGGTGGGGTTGAGGGATGTGGTGGGTGGGTGGGGTTGAGGGATGTGGTGGGTGGGTGGGGTTGAGGGATGTGATGGGTGGGGTTGAGGGATGTGGTGGGTGGGTGGGGTTGAGGGATGTGGTGGGTGGGTGGGGTTGAGGGATGTGGTGGGTGGGATTGAGGGATGTGGTGAGTGGGTGAGGTTGAGGGATGTGGTGGATGGGGTTGAGGGATGTGGTGGGTGGGTGAGGTTGAGGGATGTGGTGGGTGGGTGGGGTTGAGGGATGTGGTGGGTGGGATTGAGGGATGTGGTGGGTGGGGTTGAGGGATGTGGTGGGTGAGGTTGAGGGATGTGGTGGGTGGGTGGGGTTGAGGGATGTGGTGGGTGGGTGGGGTTGAGGGATGTGGTGGGTGGGGTTGAGGTATGTGGTGGGTGGGTGGGGTTGAGGTATGTGGTGGGTGGGTGGGGTTGAGGTACATGGTGGGTGGGGTTGAGGGATGTGGTGGGTGGGGTTGAGGTATGTGGTGGGTGGGTGGGGTTGAGGTACGTGGTGGGTGGGGTTGAGGGATGTGGTGGGTGGGGTTGAGGGATGTGGTGGGTGGGGTTGAGGGATGTGGTGGGTGGGGTTGAGGGATGTGGTGGGTGGGGTTGAGGGATGTGATGGGTGAGGTTGAGGGATGTGGTGGGTGGGGTTGAGGGATGTGATGGGTGGGTGAGGTTGAGGGATGTGATGGGTGAGGTTGAGGGATGTGGTGGGTGGGGTTGAGGGATGTGATGGGTGATGTTGAGGGATGTGGTGGGTGGGTGGGGTTGAGGGATGTGGTGGGTGGGTGGGGTTGAGGGATGTGGTGGGTGGGGTTGAGGGATGTGATGGGTGAGGTTGAGGGATGTGGTGGGTGGGTGGGGTTGAGGGATGTGGTGGGTGGGGTTGAGGGATGTGGTGGGTGGGTGGGGTTGAGGGATGTGGTGGGTGGGTGAGGTTGAGGGATGTGGTGGGTGGGGTTGAGGGATGTGGTGAGTGGGTGAGGTTGAGGGATGTGGTGGGTGGGTGGGGTTGAGGGATGTGCTGGGTGAGGTTGAGGGATGTGGTGGGTGGGTGAGGTTGAGGGATGTGGTGGGTGGGTGGGGTTGAGGGATGTGGTGGGTGGGGTTGAGGGATGTGGTGGGTGGGTGGGGTTGAGGGATGTGGTGGGTGGGTGAGGTTGAGGGATGTGGTGGGTGGGTGAGGTTGAGGGATGTGGTGGGTGGGGTTGAGGGATGTGATGGGTGGGGTTGAGGGATGTGGTGAGTGGGTGAGGTTGAGGGATGTGGTGGGTGGGTGAGGTTGAGGGATGTGGTGGGTGGGGTTGAGGGATGTGGTGAGTGGGTGGGGTTGAGGGATGTGGTGGGTGGGTGGGGTTGAGGGATGTGGTGGGTGGGTGGGGTTGAGGGATGTGGTGGGTGGGTGAGGTTGAGGGATGTGGTGGGTGGGGTTGAGGGATGTGGTGAGTGGGTGGGGTTGAGGGATGTGGTGGGTGGGTGGGGTGGAGGGATGTGGTGGGTGGGTGAGGTTGAGGGATGTGGTGGGTGGGGTTGAGGGATGTGGTGAGTGGGTGGGGTTGAGGGATGTGGTGGGTGGGTGGGGTTGAGGGATGTGGTGGGTGGGTGGGGTTGAGGGATGTGATGGGTGGGGTTGAGGGATCTGGTGAGTGGGTGAGGTTGAGGGATGTGGTGGGTGGGTGGGGTTGAGGGATGTGGTGGGTGGGGTTGAGGGATGTGATGGGTGGGTGGGGTTGAGGAATGTGGTGGGTGGGTGGGGTTGAGGGATGTGGTGGGTGGGGTTGAGGGATGTGGTGGGTGGGTGAGGTTGAGGGATGTGGTGGGTGGGGTTGAGGGATGTGGTGGGTGGGGTTGAGGGATGTGGTGGGTGGGTGAGGTTGAGGGATGTGGTGGGTGGGGTTGAGGGATGTGGTGGGTGGGTGGGGTTGAGGGATGTGGTGGGTGGGTGGGGTTGAGGGATGTGATGGGTGGGTGGGGTTGAGGGATGTGGTGGGTGGGGTTGAGGGATGTGGTGGGTGGGTGGGGTTGAGGGCTGTGGTGGGTGGGTGGGGTTGAGGAATGTGGTGGGTGGGTGGGGTTGAGGGATGTGGTGGGTGGGGTTGAGGGATGTGGTGGGTGGGTGGGGTTGAGGGATGTGGTGGGTGGGTGGGGTTGAGGGATGTGATGGGTGGGGTTGAGGGATGTGGTGGGTGGGTGGGGTTGAGGGATGTGGTGGGTGGGTGGGGTTGAGGGATGTGGTGGGTGGGATTGAGGGATGTGGTGAGTGGGTGAGGTTGAGGGATGTGGTGGATGGGGTTGAGGGATGTGGTGGGTGGGTGAGGTTGAGGAATGTGGTGGGTGGGTGGGGTTGAGGGATGTGGTGGGTGAGGTTGAGGGATGTGGTGGGTGGGTGGGGTTGAGGGATGTGGTGGGTGGGTGGGGTTGAGGGATGTGGTGGGTGGGGTTGAGGTATGTGGTGGGTGGGTGGGGTTGAGGTACATGGTGGGTGGGGTTGAGGGATGTGGTGGGTGGGGTTGAGGGATGTGGTGGGTGGGGTTGAGGTATGTGGTGGGTGGGTGGGGTTGAGGTATGTGGTGGGTGGGTGGGGTTGAGGTACATGGTGGGTGGGGTTGAGGGATGTGGTGGGTGGGGTTGAGGTATGTGGTGGGTGGGTGGGGTTGAGGTACGTGGTGGGTGGGGTTGAGGGATGTGATGGGTGAGGTTGAGGGATGTGGTGGGTGGGGTTGAGGGATGTGATGGGTGGGTGAGGTTGAGGGATGTGATGGGTGAGGTTGAGGGATGTGGTGGGTGATGTTGAGGGATGTGGTGGGTGGGTGGGGTTGAGGGATGTGGTGGGTGGGTGGGGTTGAGGGATGTGATGGGTGAGGTTGAGGGATGTGGTGGGTGGGTGGGGTTGAGGGATGTGGTGGGTGGGTGAGGTTGAGGGATGTGGTGGGTGGGGTTGAGGGATGTGGTGAGTGGGTGAGGTTGAGGGATGTGGTGGGTGGGTGGGGTTGAGGGATGTGGTGGGTGGGGTTGAGGGATGTGGTGGATGGGTGGGGTTGAGGGATGTGGTGGGTGGGTGAGGTTGAGGGATGTGGTGGGTGGGTGAGGTTGAGGGATGTGGTGGGTGGGGTTGAGTGATGTGGTGGGTGAGGTTGAGGGATGTGGTGAGTGGGTGGGGTTGAGGGATGTGGTGGGTGGGGTTGAGGGATGTGATGGGTGGGGTTGAGGGATGTGGTGGGTGAGGTTGAGGGATGTGGTGGGTGGGTGAGGTTGAGGGATGTGGTGAGTGGGTGGGGTTGAGGGATGTGGTGGGTGGGGTTGAGGGATGTGGTGGGTGGGGTTGAGGGATGTGATGGGTGGGGTTGAGGGATGTGGTGAGTGGGTGAGGTTGAGGGATGTGGTGGGTGGGTGGGGTTGAGGGATGTGATGGGTGGGGTTGAGGGATGTGGTGAGTTGGTGAGGTTGAGGGATGTGGTGGGTGGGGTTGAGGATGTGATGCGTGGGTGGGTTTGAGGAATGTGGTGGGTGGGTGAGGTTGAGGGATGTGGTGGGTGGGTGGGGTTGAGGGATGTGGTGGGTGGGGTTGAGGGGTGTGGTGAGTGGGTGGGGTTGAGGGATGTGGTGGGTGGGTGGGGTTGAGGGATGTGGTGGGTGGTGGGGTTGAGGGATGTGGTGGGTGGGTGAGGTGAGGGATGTGGTGGGTGGGTGAGGTTGAGGGATGTGGTGGGTGGGGTTGAGGGATGTGGTGAGTGGGTGGAGTTGAGGGATGTGGTGGGTGGGTGGGGGTTTGAGGGATGTGGTGGGTGGGTGGGGTTGAGGGATGTGGTGGGTGGGTGAGGTTGAGGGATGTGGTGGGTGGGTGGGGTTGAGGGATGTGGTGGGTGGGTGGGGTTGAGGGATGTGATGGGTGGGGTTGAGGGATGTGGTGAGTGGGTGAGGTTGAGGGATGTGGTGGGTGGGTGGGGTTGAGGGATGTGTTGGGTGGGGTTGAGGGATGTGATGGGTGGGTGGGGTTGAGGAATGTGGTGGGTGGGTGGGTTTGAGGGATGTGGTGGGTGGGGTTGAGGGATGTGGTGGGTGGGTGAGGTTGAGGGATGTGGTGGGTGGGGTTGAGGGATGTGGTGGGTGGGTGGGGTTGAGGGATGTGTGGGTGGGTGGGGTTGAGGGATGTGGTGGGTGGGTGGGGTTGAGGGATGTGATGGGTGGGTGGGGTTGAGGGATGTGGTGGGTGGGGTTGAGGGATGTGGTGGGTGGGTGGGGTTGAGGGATGTGGTGGGTGGGTGAGGTTGAGGGATGTGGTGGGTGGGGTTGAGGGATGTGGTGGGTGGGGTTGAGGGATGTGGTGGGTGGGTGAGGTTGAGGGATGTGGTGGGTGGGGTTGAGGGATGTGGTGGGTGTGGTTGAGGGATGTGGTGGGTGGGTGTGAGGTTGAGGGATGTGGTGGTGGGGTTGAGGGATGTGGTGGGTGGTTTTGAGGGATGTGGTGGGTGGGTGGGGTTGAGGGATGTGGTGGGTGGGTGGGGTTGAGGGATGTGGTGGGTGGGGTTGAGGGATGTGGTGGGTGGTGGGGTTGAGGGATGTGGTGGGTGGGTGGGGTTGAGGGATGTGGTGGGTGGGGTTGAGGGATGTGGTGGGTGTGGTTGAGGGATGTGGTGGGTGGGTGGGGTTGAGGGATGTGGTGGGTGGGTGGGGTTGAGGGATGTGGTGGGTGGTTTTGAGGGATGTGGTGGGTGGGTGTTTTTGAGGGATGTGGTGGGTGGGTGGTTTTGAGGGATGTGGTGGGTGGGTGAGGTTGAGGGATGTGGTGGGTGGGTGGTTTTGAGGGATGTGGTGGGTGGGTGAGGTTGAGGGATGTGGTGGGTGGGGTTGAGGGATGTGGTGGGTGGGTGGTTTTGAGGGATGTGGTGGGTGGGGTTGAGGGATGTGGTGGGTGGGGTTGAGGGATGTGATGGGTGGGTGGGGTTGAGGGATGTGATGGGTGGGGTTGAGGGATGTGGTGGGTGGGTGGGGTTGAGGGATGTGGTGGGTGGGTGGGGTTGAGGGATGTGATGGGTGGGGTTGAGGGATGTGGTGGGTGGTTTTGAGGGATGTGGTGGGTGGGTGGTTTTGAGGGATGTGGTGGGTGAGGTTGAGGGATGTGGTGGGTGGGTGGGGTTGAGGGATGTGGTGGGTGAGGTTGAGGGATGTGGTGGGTGAGGTTGAGGGATGTGGTGGGTGGGTGGGGTTGAGGGATGTGGTGAGTGGGTGGGGTTGAGGGATGTGGTGGGTGGGTGGGGTTGAGTGATGTGGTGGGTGGGTGGGGTTGAGGGATGTGATGGGTGGGGTTGAGGGATGTGGTGCGTGGGGTTGAGGGATGTGGTGGGTGGGGTTGAGGGATGTGGTGGGTGGTTTTGAGGGATGTGGTGTAGGTGGGGTTGAGGGATGTGGTGTAGGTGAGGTTGAGGGATGTGATGGGTGGGTGGTTTTGTGGGATGTGGTGGGTGGGTGGTTTTGAGGGATGTGGTGGGTGGGTGGGGTTGAGGGATGTGGTGGGTGGGTGGGGTTGAGGGATGTGGTGGGTGGGTGGGGTTGAGGGATGTGGTGGGTGGGTGGGGTTGAGGGATGTGGTGGGTGGTTTTGAGGGATGTGGTGGGTGGGGTTGAGGGATGTGGTGGGTGGGTGGTTTTGAGGGATGTGGTGGGTGGGGTTGAGGGATGTGGTGGGTGGGGTTGAGGGATGTGGTGGGTGAGGTTGTTCTCTGAAAAGGCAGTTTTGTTGGCCCTTTAGGAATTTTGCTACTCTTACAAATGATGTTCTAATTTCCCTCAATCCCTCTCTCTCCAAATATTCATCCAGTTGCATCTTGACCCCAATCCCTGTTCACTTCAATATCTGTTGCTGGCAATTTATTCCACCACTCCATAATCCTGCTCTTTGAAAGACTTCTCCGATTTCCCTTCTTTGCCCTGAAGTTTCTTGGTGTTGGGACATGTAGGGTGTTTTTGCGTGCCACGTGTTTCTTTGACTCTCCCTTGAGTCGACCTGTGCATCAAAAACTCCTCGGTTAGGGTTGTTTTCTCGGTTAGGGAGGTATTGCTTCAGTTGTACAAGGTATTGGTGAGACCGCACCTGGAATACTGCATACAGTTTTGATGTCCATACTTAAGAAAAGACATACTTGCTCTCGAGTCAGTACAAAGAAGGTTCACTCGGTTAATCCCAGGGATGAGGGGATGGACATATGAGGAGAGGTTGGGTAGATTGGGACTCTACTCATTGGAGTTCAGAAGAATGAGAGGCGATCTTATTGAAACATATAAGATTGTGAAGGGGTTGGATCGGGTGGATGCGGGGAGGATGTTCCCGATGATGGGTGAAACTAGAACTAGGGGGCATAGTCTTAGAATAAGGGGCTGCTCTTTCAAAACTGAGATGAGAAGGAACTACTTCACTCAGAAGGTGGCAGGTCCATGGAATATGCTGCCCCAAAAAGCTGTAGAAGCTACATCATTACATAAATTTAAAACAGAAATAGACAGTTTCCTAGAAGTAAAGGGAATTAAGGGTTATGGGGAGCGGGCAGGAATTTGGACATGAGTCTAGATTCGGATCGGTCATGGCCCTGTGGGTAGCGTAGCGGGCCCAGGGGCCGTGTAGCCTGATCCTGCTCCTATTTCGTGTGTCCAATTCTGTTAGGTTCAGGAGATGGTTCTGTGATAGTAGATTGGCGGTTAGGATCAGATCAGCCATGATCTTATTGAATGGCGGAGCAGGCTCGAGGGGCCAATTGGTCTACTCCTGCTCCTACTTCTTATGTTCTTATGTTTCCCTTGGACGGCAGGAGCTTTTGCCAATAGTCATTGCCTAGCCCGTCGATTCGCGGGTAATCCCACCCAGAGAGAGAGAGAGACCAAGGTCAGATAGGTCTTCTCCTATGCCAGACACGGAGCGTCCCCAGCGGGATTACTGTGTAACCCTGCCGTGACCGGATGCCACTCAGTTGGTCTTCCCAATTGTACCGCAAACCATAAGCCCCACAACCCCCAAGTTCGAACCCAAGGAGTTACTATGGATAGATTATAATTGACTCAGATGAAACGAAACATAGAAACATAGAAGATAGGAGCAGGAGTAGGCCATTCGGCCCCTCGAGCCTGCTCCGCCATTCGATGAGATCATGGCTGATCATCTAAACTCAGTACCCTGTACCTGCCTTCTCCCCATATCCCTTGATACCTTTAGCTTTAAGAAATATATCTAACTCATTCTTGAATATATTTAATGACTTGGCCTCAACTACCTTCTGTGGTAGAGAATTCCACAGGTTCACCACTCTCTGGGTGAAGAAATTCCTCCTCATTTCTGTCCTAAATGGCTTACCCCTTATCCTTAGATTATGACCCCTGGTTCTGGACTCTCCGACCATCGGGAACATTCTTCCTGCATCTAGTTTGTCCAGACCTGTCAGAATTTTAAAAGTTTCGATGAGATCCCCTCTCATTCTTCTATACTCCAGCGAGTATAAGCCCAATCGACCCAATCTCTCCTCATATGTCATTCCTGCCATCCCAGCTATCAGCCTTGTGAATCTTCGCTGAACTCCCTCCATGGCAAGAACATCCTTCCTCAGATAAGGCGACCAAAACTGCACACAATACTCAAGGTGTGGTCTCACCAAGGCCCTGTACAACTGCAGCAGGACATCCCTGTTCCTATACTCAAACCCTTTCGCTATGAAGGCCAACATACCATTTGCCTTCTTCACCGCCTGCTGCACCTGCATGCTTACCTTCAGCGACTGGTGCACAAGGACACCCAGGTCTCGTTGCACTTCCCCTTCTCCCAATCTATTGCTATTCAGATAATAGTCTGCCTTTCTGTTTTTGACACCAAAGTGGATAACCTCGCATTTATCCACGTTATATTGCATCTGCCACGCTTCTGCCCACTCACCCAACCTGTCCAAATCATCCTGGAGTTTCTCGGTATCCTCCTCGCAGCACACACTCCCACCCAGATTTGTGTCATCTGCAACTTGGAGATATTACATTTAGTTCCGTTATCTAGATCATTAATGTATATTGTGAATAGCTGGGGTCCAAGGACCGATCCCTACGGTACCCCACTAGTCACTGCTTGCCACTCGGAAAAAGACCCATTAATTCCTACTCTTTGCTTTCTGTCCGCCAACCAGTTCTCTATCCAAGTCAATACCTTGCCCCCAATCCCATGTGCCTTAACTTTACACGCTAATCTCTTATGCGGGACCTTATCGAAAGCCTTTTGAAAGTCCAAATACACCACATCTACTGGTTCTCCCTTATCTATTTTCCCAGTTACATCCTCAAAAAATTCCAGTAGATTAGTCAAGCACGATTTACCTTTTGTAAATCCATGTTGACTTTGTCCGATCTTGTCACTGTTTTTCAAGTGCTCAGCTATTACATCCTTTATAATGGACTCTAGCATTTTCCCCACTACCGATGTCAAGCTTACCGGTCTGTAATTCCCCGCTTTCTCTCTACCACCCTTTTTGAATAGTGGGGTAACATTAGCTACCCTCCAATCCATGGGTACAGTTCCAGATTCCATCGAATGTTGGAAGATGATCAGCAACGCATCTACTATTTCTAGGGCCACTTCCTTAAGTACCCTAGGATGTAGATTATCAGGCCCTGGGATTTATCGGCCTTCAATCCCGTCAATTTCCCTAACACCATTTCCCTGCAAATACTGATTTCTTTCAGTTCCTCCCTTTCATCAGACCGTATGTTCTCCAACATCTCTGGGAGGTTATTTGTGTCCTCCTTTGTGAAGACAGAACCAAAATATGCATTTAATTGGGCTGCCATTTCTTTGTTCCCCATTATAACTTCCCCCGCTTCTGACTGCAAGGGACCTACACTTGATTTCACTAATCCTTTTCTCTTCACATATCTATAAAAACTCTTACAGTCAGTTTTTATGTTCCCTGCAAGCTTACTTTCATATTCTATTTTCCCCTTCTTAATTAATCCCTTTGTCCTCCTTTGTTGAATCCTAAACTGGTCCCAATCCTCAGGGTTACCGCTTTTTCTGGCCAATTTATATGGCCTCTCCTTGGATCTTATGCTATCCCTAAATACCCTTGTTAGCCACGGTTGAGTCAACCTTTTTGTTTTATTCAATGGTTCAGGTTGGTCAAAGATCGATTCCTTTTATTACACTCACAAAATGGCAGCCCCTACTCCTCTCGCTTACGGCATAACGAGTAGGTGACCGTGGACACTAGCTTATAACCTTAGACTAAAATGCACACCCTGTTGGTTACGCCGAACCAACCCCTTCCCAGAATCTAAGCCTAGATAATGGAAAAACCCTTCTAACTAAACCCCTCTCCCGGTTTGGTCAGAACCCACACTTGGAAGCCTCCTCACACACACACACGTATTAGCCTGCATCTTGGACACTTGCAGTTCCTCAGCAGCCAAACACGCGGGTGGTCCTGGGGATTTCTCGAGGTGTATGCTGGATATAATTACCAGCCCTTGTCGTTGATTCACGCGGTCCCGGCTCCGTTCGACTCCAGAGACAAAACCGTGCCTAACAGAGGCATGTGATGAGGCCTAGAGAGTTACGTTCAGGCGGTACGGCGAGGCACTCACTTCGAGCGTTCCTGGAGCATTGACGGACGCGTAGCTACGCGGAGAACCCCGTTCCAGATGGTCGAGAAAAGCAAGCCCTGAACCCCCAAAGTTCAGCATATTTATACCCCGTATAATACACAAAACTGGCTGGGCGATTCCTGGTTACCATGGTCGCAGAGAGGCTAGTTGGTCTTCCTGGTGACGTCTCTGTCCTGGATTGGTCATCTTGATGAAAACAATGGTAGGCCATTACTGTAGATGAGCAATTCTTGAAGTGCTAACTGTTTGTTAAGTTCTTGACTGCTCCTTCATTGAACGAGTCCAGAGGTGTTACTTTTGGCCTGCAAACCTCATTGTCCATCCAGACATCCCGGCTCCATGGACAAAAGGTGTTTTTCCACAAATATTCACAAGTTCGAAATGAAAAGGCCCTGCCTTTCATGACGTCAGCGTTGAGACTGGTCCCATGGCAACCCAAAAGACAGACAGTTCCTGCTCTCTTCACAGAAACCAAAAGTCAGTCTTTTTTTTAAAGTCCAAAAGTCCAAACTCCATTTTGAAACGCATCCTAAGTGCGTCTCCATTTTAAAAGGGTACATATCCATTTTAAAAGTCCAAAAATCCTTCAGGCACATGCACCCACTGATGTTGGCACCAGACAAATCCGACAGACATTATCGCTGCAGTAACTGTGAGCCCCGTACCAGGTGCCGGAATGATTTGATGCGATTCTGTGTCAGTGATCCCGTGGGACTCACTCTCTGATTTGGGCTTTCAGCTTGTGTCTGGCTCAAAATAAACCCACTCAATGAAAGGGTCCAGTTAACTGCTGGCTCCTTCCCAGATAGCAAGGACTCAACAATACACAGTCTGTGCAAATTACTTACTGCATTACACTATTTCTATGCACTCAAGGGAAGATGGTTATCAACATAATCATCACAAACACAATAATAACTAGCTCTGAATTGCAATACCTAGGTTCAATTTGACATAACAAAACTAAGTCGATGATTACAATCGGTCTTTGGGAAGGTTCAACCTTGTCAATTTAAAAAGCAATCATATCTTCCTGTAATGAAGAACATGTTGACTGATATTAATCTATAACTATATTACCTTTTACTCTGGGAGCAGTTCCATTGCTGTATTTAAGGAATAATGACTCCACAGCGCTCCCAGTCTCATCTTCACTCAGCTCTCTTAGTCCTCCAGGTTCCTGGAATGTCTTCCACGTTCAGCTAACATCTTCAACACATTCATAGTCTATCCATTCACTGGCTACCTCTCCAGATTCGAGCCCACTTCTATCTCTCCCTTGTTAACTTTTATGGTTCCCCTTCTCTCCTGCCTCCTGTCTCACCACCACCTCCCTCGACCTCCTCCACTGCATCAGATTTGTCACGCTGCTTGTCCGACATCCAGTACTGGATGAGCAGAGATTTCCTCCAATTAAATATTGGGAAGACTGAAGCCATTGTTTTCAGTCCCCGCCACAAACTCCGTTCCCTAGCCACCGACTCCATCCATCTCCCTGGCAACTGTGAGGCTGAACCAGACTGTTCGCAACCTTGGCGTCCTATTTGACCCCAAGGTGAGCTTCCGACCACATATCCTCTCCATCACCAAAACTGCCGACTTCCACCTCCGTAACATCGCCCGTCTCTGCTCCTGCCTCAGCTCATCTGCTGCTGAAAGCCACATCCATGCCTTTGTTACTTCTAGACTTGACTATTCCAACACTCTCCTGGCTGGCCTCCCATCTTCCACCCTCCATAAACTTGAGCTCATCCAAATTTCTGCTGCCCGTGTCCTAACTCGCACCAAGCCCTGTTCACCCATCACCCCTGTGCTTGCTGACCTACATTGGCTCCCAGTCTGGCTGAAGGGATAATTACAAGTCCTAGCCCTTTCAGGCTACCCCAGATCAGGCGTATTCCCCAGACGTTTACCTTCAACTAAAGTTAGCGGTAGCCGGATCCTATAAGATGCTTAATTGGGTCTAAAGGTTCAGACTATCTCTCCCTAAAGGAAAGAAATGGCCTGAAGATGTTACCGTCCTCCGGATAGCACTTTTAACAAGTTTAACTAGACTGTAACCTTCCGGATATTATGAGGGTCCGGAAAACCCCCCAGAATTCTGCAACTCCTCTCTAAAGTGTGTACAGAAATTGAGTTCATGAGATTGATACAGAAATACTCTTTGAGACAATTTTAAAAATATATAGATTTATTAAAGAACCGACATCTAGTTAACAGTTGGTATTGCAATCGCAACTTTAACCGGTCAAAATACAAATAGCTTACATTTCTTATCAGAGATCCTTATTCTCAAATCTTAACTTCGTTACATTTCCACACTTCTACTTATTTCTTAATCCAGAATATCCACCAAAATCAAATACATTGATTACCCGAGACTCAGAGTTAAAAACTTACAGAGCATGGCTGTGACGTTGAGAAACGCTTGCCCTTCCAGTGACTTCTGACTTTTCATCTGAAAAGCTCTTATTTTTATACTCTTTTTTAGTGGTATTTTCTTTGAAGTTTCCTACTAATTATCTCTCATGATTCTTCATTGAATTCTTTTCTATTCTTACTGTCATTTCAGCTGCCAACTTTTAGGATTCTGTCTCTACCTTTAGGTGTTTCAAAAACTATCATAAAATGGTTATTGTTGATTTATCTATTTGATGCTATTCTTAGAAAGTCTTTCTATTGAATTCTTAATATCACTTAACTGCTTGTAAGCCAGACGTTGTGACTCCGTGGTGTTCCAAGTTTAACAGATAAACAATGTGATTGCTTGATGTCATCTATTGATATTATATTTTCAAAGCCTTCCTATTTGTACCTTTTACAACTTGTAAATCAAAAACACTTCTCTTAGGGTGTTTACTTGATTTCTTGCTATCTCAATTGGTTGCATATTTAATCATGTTTCCTGTTTCTAAGTTTAACATAAAACTATTTTACGGCAGGTATTTCTTTTACTTGATGTCATTTTTCCAAAGGCACTTGTTTTTTTTAATGTTCTGTGCACCTGTTCGACGTGTTAGATTTTGACACTTTACTTGGGCATTGCTATTGTTTTGTTCCAAACTCTAGACATTCTGGTAGCACTAATGGTTTGTTTCATTAGGGGCTTTGTCTCTGTATTTACAAACCAATTCCCATTTCAAAGCTTGTTTTCACAGCTTTGTGTTAACAAACCATCTTATCTCAGAAGCCTGTATTGTGCCTGCAGCCTGTGTCACCGAGGTTTTCCAGACTTTTAAACTCAATATGTCTTGTATTAATAATATCAGAAATCTGTTTATCGGATGGTGTATTTTTCTGAAGTATGGCTATTCCATTACATGGCAACGCCTCAATTTTAAAATTCCTAGCTTTCAAATTCCTCCATGGGATCCCTCCAGGCTGGGTGATTCCCCGGTGGAGGGGGTCTCTGTGTAACTGTCTGGGTGATTCCCCGGGGGAGGGGGTCTCTGTGTAACAGTCTGGGTGATTTCCCGGGGGAGGGGGTCTCTGTCTAATGGTCTGGGTGATTCCACTGGGGAGGGGGTCTCTGTGTAACAGTCTGGGTGATTCCCCTGGGGAGGGGGTCTCTATGTAACAGTCTGGGTGATTCCCCGGGGGAAGGGGTCTCTGTGTAACAGTCTGGGTGAATCCCCGGGGGAAGGGGTCTCTGTGTAACAGTCTGGGTGATTCCCCGGTGGAGGGGGTCTCTGTGTAACGGTCTGGGTGATTCCCCTGGGGGGGCGGTCTCTGTGTAACAGTCTGGGTGATTCCCCGGTGGAGGGGGTCTCTGTCTAACTGTCTGGGTGATTCCCCGGGGGAGGGGGTCTCTGTGTAACTGTCTGGGTGATTCCCCGGGGGAAGGGGTCTCTGTGTAACAGTCTGGGTGATTCCCCGGTGGAGGGGGTCTCTGTGTAACAGTCTGGGTGATTCCCCTGGGGAGGGGATATCTATGTAACAGTCTGGGTGATTCCCCTGGGGAGGGGGTCTCTGTGTAACAGTCTGGGTGATTCCCCGGGGGAAGGGGTCTCTCTGTCATGGGCTGGGTGATTCCCCGGGGGAAGGGGTCTCTGTGTAACGGTCTGGGTGATTCCCCGGGGGAGGGGGGTCTCTGTGTAACGGTTTGGGTGATTCCCCGGGGGAGGGGGTCTCTGTGTAATGGTCTGGGAGTTTCCCCGGGGGAGGGAGTTTCTGTGTAACGGTCTGGGTGATTCCCTGGGGGAAGGGGTCTCTGTGTAATGGTCTGGGTGATTCCCTGGGGGAGGGGGTTTCTGTGTAACGGTCTGGGTGATTCCCTGGGGGAGGGGGTTTCTGTGTAACGGTCTGGGTGATTCCCCGGGGGAGGGGGTTTCTGTGTAACAGTCTGGGTGATTCCCTGGGGGAAGGGGTCTCTGTGTAACAGTCTGGGTGATTCCCCGGGGGAAGGGGTCTCTGTGTAACAGTCTGGGTGATTCCCCTGGGGAGGGGGTCTCTATGTAACAGTCTGGGTGATTCCCCGGGGGAAGAGGTCTCTGTGTAACAGTCTGGGTGATTCCCCGGGGGAAGGGGTCTCTGTGTAACAGTCTGGGTGATTCCCCGGTGGAGGGGGTCTCTGTGTAACGGTCTGGGTGATTCCCCTGGGGGAAGGGGTCTCTGTGTAACTGTCTGGTGATTCCCCGGGGGAGGGGGTCTCTGTGTAACAGTCTGGGTGATTCCCCTGGGGAGGGGGTCTCTGTGTAACTGTCTGGTGATTCCCCGGGGGAGGGGGTCTCTGTGTAACTGTCTGGGTGATTCCCCGGGGGACGGGGTCTCTGTGTAACAGTCTGGGAGGTTCCCCGGGGGAGGGGGTCTCTGTGTAACAGTCTGGGTGATTCCCCGGGGGAGGGGGTCTCTGTGTAACAGTCTGGGTGATTCCCCTGGGGAGGGGGTCTCTATGTAACAGTCTGGGTGATTCGCCGGGGGAGAGGGTCTCTGTGTAACAGTCTGGCTGATTCCCCAGGGGAAGGGGTCTCTGTGTAACAGTCTGGGTGATTCCCCGGTGGAGGGGGTCTCTGTGTAACAGTCTGGGTGATTCCCCTGGGGTGGGGGTCTCTATGTAACAGTCTGGGTGATTCCCCTGGGGAGGGGGTCTCTGTGTAACAGTCTGGGCAATTCCCCGGGGGAAGGGGTCTCTCTGTCATGGGCTGGGTGATTCCCCGGGGGAAGGGGTTTCTGTGTAACAGTCTGGGTGATTCCCCGGGGGAAGGGGTTTCTGTGTAACAGTCTGTGGGTGATTCCCCGGGGGTGGTGGTCTCTGTGTAACGGTCTGGGTAATTCCCCGGTGGAGGGGGTCTCTGTGTAACTGTCTGGGTGATTCCCTGGGGGAAGGGGTCTCTGTGTAACGGTCTGGGTGATTCCCCGGGGGAGGGGGTTTCTGTGTAACAGTCTGGGTGATTCCCTGGGGGAAGGGGTCTCTGTGTAACAGTCTGGGTGATTCCCCGGGGGAAGGGGTCTCTGTGTAACAGTCTGGGTGATTCCCCTGGGGAGGGGGTCTCTATGTAACAGTCTGGGTGATTCCCCGGGGGAAGAGGTCTCTGTGTAACAGTCTGGGTGATTCCCCGGGGGAAGGGGTCTCTGTGTAACAGTCTGGGTGATTCCCCGGTGGAGGGGGTCTCTGTGTAACGGTCTGGGTGATTCCCCTGGGGGAAGGGGTCTCTGTGTAACTGTCTGGTGATTCCCCGGGGGAGGGGGTCTCTGTGTAACAGTCTGGGTGATTCCCCTGGGGAGGGGGTCTCTGTGTAACTGTCTGGTGATTCCCCGGGGGAGGGGGTCTCTGTGTAACTGTCTGGGTGATTCCCCGGGGGACGGGGTCTCTGTGTAACAGTCTGGGAGGTTCCCCGGGGGAGGGGGTCTCTGTGTAACAGTCTGGGTGATTCCCCGGGGGAGGGGGTCTCTGTGTAACAGTCTGGGTGATTCCCCTGGGGAGGGGGTCTCTATGTAACAGTCTGGGTGATTCGCCGGGGGAGAGGGTCTCTGTGTAACAGTCTGGCTGATTCCCCAGGGGAAGGGGTCTCTGTGTAACAGTCTGGGTGATTCCCCGGTGGAGGGGGTCTCTGTGTAACAGTCTGGGTGATTCCCCTGGGGTGGGGGTCTCTATGTAACAGTCTGGGTGATTCCCCTGGGGAGGGGGTCTCTGTGTAACAGTCTGGGCAATTCCCCGGGGGAAGGGGTCTCTCTGTCATGGGCTGGGTGATTCCCCGGGGGAAGGGGTTTCTGTGTAACAGTCTGGGTGATTCCCCGGGGGAAGGGGTTTCTGTGTAACAGTCTGTGGGTGATTCCCCGGGGGTGGTGGTCTCTGTGTAACGGTCTGGGTAATTCCCCGGTGGAGGGGGTCTCTGTGTAACTGTCTGGGTGATTCCCTGGGGGAAGGGGTCTCTGTGTAACGGTCTGGGTGATTACCCGGGGGAAGGGGTTTCTGTGTAACAGTCTGGGTGATTCCCCGGGGGAAGGGGTCTCTGTGTAACAGTCTGGGTGATTCCCCGGGGGTGGTGGTCTCTGTGTAACGGTCTGGGTGATTCCCCGGTGGAGGGGGTCTCTGTGTAACAGTCTGTGTGATTCCCCGGTGGAGGTGGTCTCTGTGTAACAGTCTGTGTGATTCCCCGGTGGAGGGGGTCTCTGTGTAACTGTCTGGGTGATTCCCCGGGGGAAGGGGTCTCTGTGTAACAGTCTGGGTGATTCCCCGGGGGAGGGGGTCTCTGTATAACAGTCTGGGTGATTCCCCTGGGGTGGGGGTCTCTATGTAACAGTCTGGGTGATTCCCCTGGGGAGGGGGTCTCTGTGTAACAGTCTGGGTGATTCCCCGGGGGAAGGGATCTCTCTGTCATGGGCTGGGTGATTACTCGGGGGAAGGGGTTTCTGTGTAACAGTCTGGGTGATTTCCCGGGGGAAGGGGTCTCTGTGTAACAGTCTGGGTGATTCCCCGGGGGAAGGGGTCTCTGTGTAACAGTCTGGGTGATTCCCCGGGGGTGGGGGTCTCTGTGTAATGGTCTGGGTGATTCACCGGGGGAAGGGGTTTCTGTGTAACAGTCTGGGTGATTCCCTGGGGGAAGGGGTCTCTGTGTAACATTCTGGATGATTCCCTGGGGGAAGGGGTTTCTGTGTAACAGTCTGGGAGATACCATGGGGGAAGGGGTTTCTGTGTAACAGTTTGGGTGATTCCCTGGGGGAAGGGGTTTCTGTGTAACAGTCTGGGTGATTCCCTGGGGGAAGGGGTCTCTGTGTAACGGTCTGGGTGATTCCCCGGGGGAAGGGGTCTCTGTGTAAGGGTCTGGGTGATTCCCCGGGGGAAGGGGTCTCTGTGTAACAGTCTGGGTGATTCCCTGGGGGAAGGGGTTTCTGTGTAATAGTCTGGGTGATTCCCTGGGGGAAGGGGTCTCTGTGTAACAGTCTGGGTGATTCCCCGGGGGAAGGGGTCTCTGTGTAACAGTCTGGGTGATTCCCCGGGGGTGGGGGTCTCTGTGTAATGGTCTGGGTGATTCACCGGGGGAAGGGGTTTTCTGTGTAACGGTCTGGGTGATTCCCCGGGGGAAGGGGTTTCTGTGTAACAGTCTGGGTGATTCCCTGGGGGAAGGGGTCTCTGTGTAACAGTCTGGGTGATTCCCTGGGGGAAGGGGTTTCTGTGTAACAGTCTGGGTGATTCCCTGGGGGAAGGGGTTTCTGTGTAACAGTCTGGGTGATTCCCTGGGGGAAGGGGTCTCTGTGTAACAGTCTGGGTGATTCCCTGGGGGAAGGGGTTTCTGTGTAATAGTCTGGGTGATTCCCCGGGGGAGAGGGTCTCTGTGTAATGGTCTGGGTGATTCGCGGGGGGAAAGGGTTTCTGTGTAACAGTCTGGGTGATTCCCCAGGGGAAGGGGTCTCTGTGTAACAGTCTGGGTGATTCCCCGATGGAGGGGGTCTCTGTGTAACAGTCTGGGTGATTCCCCTGGGGTGGGGGTCTCTATGTAACAGTCTGGGTGATTCCCCTGGGGAGGGGGTCTCTGTGTAACAGTCTGGGCGATTCCCCGGGGGAAGGGGTCTCTCTGTCATGGGCTGGGTGATTTCCCGGGGGAAGGGGTTTCTGTGTAACAGTCTGGGTGATTCCCCGGGGGAAGGGGTTTCTGTGTAACAGTCTGTGGGTGATTCCCCGGGGGTGGTGGTCTCTGTGTAACGGTCTGGGTGATTCCCCGGTGTAGGGGGTCTCTGTGTAACTGTCTGGTGATTCCCCGGGGGAGGGGGTCTCTGTGTAACTGTCTGGGTGATTCCCCGGGGGAAGGGATCTCTCTGTCATGGGCTGGGTGATTACCCGGGGGAAGGGGTTTCTGTGTAACAGTCTGGGTGATTCCCCGGGGGAAGGGGTCTCTGTGTAACAGTCTGGCTGATTCCCCGGGGGTGGTGGTCTCTGTGTAACGGTCTGGGTGATTCCCCGGTGGAGGGGGTCTCTGTGTAATGGTCTGTGTGATTCCCCGGTGGAGGGGGTCTCTGTGTAACTGTCTGGTGATTCCCCGGGGGAGGGGGTCTCTGTGTAACTGTCTGGGTGATTCCCCGGGGGAAGGGGTCTCTGTGTAACAGTCTGGGTGATTCCCCGGGGGAGGGGGTCTCTGTGTAACAGTCTGGGTGATTCCCCTGGGGTGTGGGTCTCTATGTAACAGTCTGGGTGATTCCCCTGGGGAGGGGGTCTCTGTGTAACAGTCTGGGTGATTCCCCGGGGGAAGGGATCTCTCTGTCATGGGCTGGGTGATTACCCGGGGGAAGGGGTTTCTGTGTAACAGTCTGGGTGCTTTCCCGGGGGAGGGGGTCTCTGTGTAACAGTCTGGGTGATTCCCCTGGGGTGTGGGTCTCTATGTAACAGTCTGGGTGATTTCCCTGGGGAGGGGGTCTCTGTGTAACAGTCTGGGTGATTCCCCGGGGGAAGGGATCTCTCTGTCATGGGCTGGGTGATTCCCCGGTGGAGGGGGTCTCTGTGTAACAGTCTGGGTGATTC
The DNA here is from genome assembly GCA_030390025.1 of Squalus acanthias. NCBI lineage: Eukaryota > Metazoa > Chordata > Chondrichthyes > Squaliformes > Squalidae > Squalus > Squalus acanthias. The sequence continues at coordinate 240,657 of JASTWF010000546.1, read as the reverse complement.
CCCGGGGGAAGGGGTCTCTGTGTAACTGTCTGGGTGATTCCCCGGGGGAAGTGGTCTCTGTGTAACAGTCTGGGAGGTTCCCCGGGGGAGGGGGTCTCTGTGTAACAGTCTGGGTGATTTCCCGGGGGAGGGGGTCTCTGTCTAATGGTCTGGGTGATTCCCCGGGGGAGGGGGTCTCTGTGTAACAGTCTGGGTGATTCCCCTGGGGAGGGGGTCTCTATGTAACAGTCTGGGTGATTCCCCGGGGGAGGGGATCTCTGTGTAACTGTCTGGGTGATTCCCCGGGGGAAGGGGTCTCTGTGTAACAGTCTGGGTGATTCCCCGGTGGAGGGGGTCTCTGTGTAACAGTCTGGGTGATTCCCCTGGGGAGGGGATATCTATGTAACAGTCTGGGTGATTCCCCTGGGGAGGGGGTCTCTGTGTAACAGTCTGGGTGATTCCCCGGGGGAAGGGGTCTCTCTGTCATGGGCTGGGTGATTCCCCGGGGGAAGGGGTTTCTGTGTAACAGTCTGGGTGATTCCCCGGGGGAAGGGGTCTCTGTGTAACGGTCTGGGTGATTCCCCGGGGGAGGGGGGTCTCTGTGTAACGGTTTGGGTGATTCCCCGGGGGAGGGGGTCTCTGTGTAATGGTCTGGGAGTTTCCCCGGGGGAGGGGGTTTCTGTGTAACGGTCTGGGTGATTCCCTGGGGGAAGGGGTCTCTGTGTAATGGTCTGGGTGATTCCCTGGGGGAAGGGGTCTCTGTGTAACTGTCTGGGTGATTCCCCGGGGGAAGTGGTCTCTGTGTAACAGTCTGGGAGGTTCCCCGGGGGAGGGGGTCTCTGTGTAACAGTCTGGGTGATTTCCCGGGGGAGGGGGTCTCTGTCTAATGGTCTGGGTGATTCCCCGGGGGAGGGGGTCTCTGTGTAACAGTCTGGGTGATTCCCCTGGGGAGGGGGTCTCTATGTAACAGTCTGGGTGATTCCCCGGGGGAGGGGATCTCTGTGTAACTGTCTGGGTGATTCCCCGGGGGAAGGGGTCTCTGTGTAACAGTCTGGGTGATTCCCCGGTGGAGGGGGTCTCTGTGTAACAGTCTGGGTGATTCCCCTGGGGAGGGGATATCTATGTAACAGTCTGGGTGATTCCCCTGGGGAGGGGGTCTCTGTGTAACAGTCTGGGTGATTCCCCGGGGGAAGGGGTCTCTCTGTCATGGGCTGGGTGATTCCCCGGGGGAAGGGGTTTCTGTGTAACAGTCTGGGTGATTCCCCGGGGGAAGGGGTCTCTGTGTAACGGTCTGGGTGATTCCCCGGGGGAGGGGGGTCTCTGTGTAACGGTTTGGGTGATTCCCCGGGGGAGGGGGTCTCTGTGTAATGGTCTGGGAGTTTCCCCGGGGGAGGGGGTTTCTGTGTAACGGTCTGGGTGATTCCCTGGGGGAAGGGGTCTCTGTGTAATGGTCTGGGTGATTCCCTGGGGGAAGGGGTCTCTGTGTAACAGTCTGGGTGATTCCCCTGGGGAGGGGGTTTCTGTGTAACGGTCTGGGTGATTCCCCGGGGGAAGGGGTCTCTGTGTAACAGTCTGGGTGATTCCCCGGGGGAAGGGGTCTCTGTGTAACAGTCTGGGTGATTCCCCGGTGGAGGGGGTCTCTGTATAACGGTCTGGGTGATTCCCCTGGGGGAAGGTGTCTCTGTGTAACTCTCTGGTGATTCCCCGGGGGAGGGGGTCTCTGTGTAACAGTCTGGGTGATTCCCCTGGGGAGGGGGTCTCTGTGTAACTGTCTGGTGATTCCCCGGGGGAGGGGGTCTCTGTGTAACTGTCTGGGTGATTCCCCGGGGGACGGGGAATCTGTGTAACAGTCTGGGAGGTTCCCCGGGGGAGGGGGTCTCTGTGTAACAGTCTGGGTGATTCCCCGGGGGAGGGGGTCTCTGTGTAACAGTCTGGGTGATTCCCCTGGGGAGGGGGTCTCTATGTAACAGTCTGGGTGATTCCCCGGGGGAGAGGGTCTCTGTGTAACAGTCTGGCTGATTCCCCAGGGGAAGGGGTCTCTGTGTAACAGTCTGGGTGATTCCCCGGTGGAGGGGGTCTCTGTGTAACAGTCTGGGTGATTCCCCTGGGGTGGGGGTCTCTATGTAACAGTCTGGGTGATTCCCCTGGGGAGGGGGTCTCTGTGTAACAGTCTGGGCGATTCCCCGGGGGAAGGGGTCTCTCTGTCATGGGCTGGGTGATTCCCCGGGGGAAGGGGTTTCTGTGTAACAGTCTGGGTGATTCCCCGGGGGAAGGGGTTTCTGTGTAACAGTCTGTGGGTGATTCCCCGGGGGTGGTGGTCTCTGTGTAACGGTCTGGGTGATTCCCCGGTGGAGGGGGTCTCTGTGTAACTGTCTGGGTGATTCCCCGGGGGAAGGGATCTCTCTGTCATGGGCTGGGTGATTACCCGGGGGAAGGGGTTTCTGTGTAACAGTCTGGGTGATTCCCCGGGGGAAGGGGTCTCTGTGTAACAGTCTGGGTGATTCCCCGGGGGTGGTGGTCTCTGTGTAACGGTCTGGGTGATTCCCCGGTGGAGGGGGTCTCTGTGTAACAGTCTGTGTGATTCCCCGGTGGAGGGGGTCTCTGTGTAACAGTCTGTGTGATTCCCCGGTGGAGGGGGTCTCTGTGTAACTGTCTGGGTGATTCCCCGGGGGAAGGGGTCTCTGTGTAACAGTCTGGGTGATTCCCCGGGGGAGGGGGTCTCTGTGTAACAGTCTGGGTGATTCCCCTGGGGTGGGGGTCTCTATGTAACAGTCTGGGTGATTCCATGGGGAGGGGGTCTCTGTGTAACAGTCTGGGTGATTCCCCGGGGGAAGGGATCTCTCTGTCATGGGCTGGGTGATTACCCGGGGGAAGGGGTCTCTGTGTAACTGTCTGGGTGATTTCCCGGGGGAAGGGGTCTCTGTGTAACAGTCTGGGTGATTCCCCGGGGGAAGGGGTCTCTGTGTAACAGTCTGGGTGATTCCCCGGGGGTGGGGGTCTCTGTGTAATGGTTTGGGTGATTCACCGGGGGAAGGGGTTTCTGTGTAACAGTCTGGGTGATTCCCTGGGGGAAGGGGTCTCTGTGTAACATTCTGGGTGATTCCCTGGGGGAAGGGGTTTCTGTGTAACAGTCTGGGAGATACCATGGGGGAAGGGGTTTCTGTGTAACAGTTTGGGTGATTCCCTGGGGGAAGGGGTTTCTGTGTAACAGTCTGGGTGATTCCCTGGGGGAAGGGGTCTCTGTGTAACGGTCTGGGTGATTCCCCGGGGGAAGGGGTCTCTGTGTAACGGTCTGGGTGATTCCCCGGGGGAAGGGGTCTCTGTGTAACAGTCTGGGTGATTCCCTGGGGGAAGGGGTTTCTGTGTAATAGTCTGGGTGATTCCCCGGGGGAAGGGGTCTCTGTGTAACGGTCTGGGTGATTCCCCGGGGAAGTGGTCTCTGTGTAACAGTCTGGGTGATTCCCCGGGGGAGGGGTTTTCTGTGTAACGGTCTGGGTGATTCCCCGGGGGAAGGGGTTTCTGTGTAACAGTCTGGGTGATTCCCTGGGGGAAGGGGTCTCTGTGTAACAGTCTGGGTGATTCCCTGGGGGAAGGGGTTTCTGTGTAACAGTCTGGGCGATTCCCTGGGGGAAGGGGTTTCTGTGTAACAGTCTGGGTGATTCCCTGGGGGAAGGGGTCTCTGTGTAACAGTCTGGGTGATTCCCTGGGGGAAGGGGTCTCTGTGTAACAGTCTGGTTGAACCCCTGGGGGAAGGGGTTTCTGTGTAACAGTCTGGGTGATTCCCCGGGGGAGAGGGTCTCTGTGTAATGGTCTGGGTGATTCGCTGGGGGAAGGGGTTTCTGTGTAACAGTCTGGGTGATTCCCCAGGGGAAGGGGTCTCTGTGTAACAGTCTGGGTGATTCCCCGGTGGAGGGGGTCTCTGTGTAACAGTCTGGGTGATTCCCCTGTGGAGGGGGTCTCTGTGTAACAGTCTGGGCGATTCCCCGGGGGAAGGGGTCTCTCTGTCATGGGCTGGGTGATTCCCCGGGGGAAGGGGTTTCTGTGTAACAGTCTGGGTGATTCCCCGGGGGAAGGGGTTTCTGTGTAACAGTCTGTGGGTGATTCCCCGGGGGTGGTGGTCTCTGTGTAACGGTCTGGGTGATTCCCCGGTGGAGGGGGTCTCTGTGTAACTGTCTGGTGATTCCCCGGGGGAGGGGGTCTCTGTGTAACTGTCTGGGTGATTCCCCGGGGGAAGGGATCTCTCTGTCATGGGCTGGGTGATTACCCGGGGGAAGGGGTTTCTGTGTAACAGTCTGGGTGATTCCCCGGGGGAAGGGGTCTCTGTGTAACAGTCTGGGTGATTCCCCGGGGGAAGGGGTCTCTGTGTAACAGTCTGGGTGATTCCCCGGGGGTGGGGGTCTCTGTGTAATGGTTTGGGTGATTCACCGGGGGAAGGGGTTTCTGTGTAACAGTCTGGGTGATTCCCTGGGGGAAGGGGTCTCTGTGTAACATTCTGGGTGATTCCCTGGGGGAAGGGGTTTCTGTGTAACAGTCTGGGAGATACCATGGGGGAAGGGGTTTCTGTGTAACAGTTTGGGTGATTCCCTGGGGGAAGGGGTTTCTGTGTAACAGTCTGGGTGATTCCCTGGGGGAAGGGGTCTCTGTGTAACGGTCTGGGTGATTCCCCGGGGGAAGGGGTCTCTGTGTAACGGTCTGGGTGATTCCCCGGGGGAAGGGGTCTCTGTGTAACAGTCTGGGTGATTCCCTGGGGGAAGGGGTTTCTGTGTAATAGTCTGGGTGATTCCCCGGGGGAAGGGGTCTCTGTGTAACGGTCTGGGTGATTCCCCGGGGAAGTGGTCTCTGTGTAACAGTCTGGGTGATTCCCCGGGGGAGGGGTTTTCTGTGTAACGGTCTGGGTGATTCCCCGGGGGAAGGGGTTTCTGTGTAACAGTCTGGGTGATTCCCTGGGGGAAGGGGTCTCTGTGTAACAGTCTGGGTGATTCCCTGGGGGAAGGGGTTTCTGTGTAACAGTCTGGGTGATTCCCTGGGGGAAGGGGTTTCTGTGTAACAGTCTGGGTGATTCCCTGGGGGAAGGGGTCTCTGTGTAACAGTCTGGGTGATTCCCTGGGGGAAGGGGTCTCTGTGTAACAGTCTGGGTGAATCCCTGGGGGAAGGGGTTTCTGTGTAACAGTCTGGGTGATTCCCCGGGGGAGAGGGTCTCTGTGTAATGGTCTGGGTGATTCGCTGGGGGAAGGGGTTTCTGTGTAACAGTCTGGGTGATTCCCCAGGGGAAGGGGTCTCTGTGTAACAGTCTGGGTGATTCCCCGGTGGAGGGGGTCTCTGTGTAACAGTCTGGGTGATTCCCCTGGGGAGGGGGTCTCTGTGTAACAGTCTGGGCGATTCCCCGGGGGAAGGGGTCTCTCTGTCATGGGCTGGGTGATTCCCCGGGGGAAGGGGTTTCTGTGTAACAGTCTGGGTGATTCCCCGGGGGAAGGGGTTTCTGTGTAACAGTCTGTGGGTGATTCCCCGGGGGTGGTGGTCTCTGTGTAACGGTCTGGGTGATTCCCCGGTGGAGGGGGTCTCTGTGTAACTGTCTGGTGATTCCCCGGGGGAGGGGGTCTCTGTGTAACTGTCTGGGTGATTCCCCGGGGGAAGGGATCTCTCTGTCATGGGCTGGGTGATTACCCGGGGGAAGGGGTTTCTGTGTAACAGTCTGGGTGATTCCCCGGGGGAAGGGGTCTCTGTGTAACAGTCTGGGTGATTCCCCGGGGGTGGTGTTCTCTGTGTAACGGTCTGGGTGATTCCCCGGTGGAGGGGGTCTCTGTGTAATGGTCTGTGTGATTCCCCGGGGGAGGGGGTCTCTGTGTAACTGTCTGGGTGATTTCCCGGGGGAAGGGATCTCTCTGTCATGGGCTGGGTGATTACCCGGGGGAAGGGGTTTCTGTGTAACAGTCTGGGTGATTCCCCGGGGGAGGGGGTCTCTGTGTAACTGTCTGGGTGATTCCCCGGGGGAAGGGGTCTCTGTGTAACAGTCTGGGTGATTCCCCGGGGGAGGGGGTCTCTGTGTAACAGTCTGGGTGATTCCCCTGGGGTGTGGGTCTCTATGTAACAGTCTGGGTGATTCCCCTGGGGAGGGGGTCTCTGTGTAACAGTCTGGGTGATTCCCCGGGGGAAGGGATCTCTCTGTCATGGGCTGGGTGATTACCCGGGGGAAGGGGTTTCTGTGTAACAGTCTGGGTGATTTCCCGGGGGAAGGGGTCTCTGTGTAACAGTCTGGGTGATTCCCCGGGGGAAGGGGTCTCTGTGTAACAGTCTGGGTGATTCCCCGGGGGTGGGGGTCTCTGTGTAATGGTCTGGGTGATTCACCGGGGGAAGGGGTTTCTGTGTAACAGTCTGGGTGATTCCCTGGGGGAAGGGGTCTCTGTGTAACGGTCTTGGTGATTCCCCGGGGAAGTGGTCTCTGTGTAACAGTCTGGGTGATTCCCCGGGGGAGGGGTTTTCTGTGTAACGGTCTGGGTGATTCCCCGGGGGAAGGGGTTTCTGTGTAACAGTCTGGCTGATTCCCTGGGGGAAGGGGTCTCTGTGTAACAGTCTGGGTGATTCCCTGGGGGAAGGGGTCTCTGTGTAACGGACTGGGTGATTCCCCGGGGGAAGGGGTCTCTGTGTAACGGTCTGGGTGATTCCCCGGGGGAAGGGGTCTCTGTGTAACAGTCTGGCTGATTCCCCAGGGAAGGGGTCTCTGTGGAACGGTCTGGGTGATTCCCCGGGGGAAGGGGTCTCTGTGTAACAGTCTGGCTGATTCCCCGGGGAAGGGGTCTCTGTGTAACAGTCTGGGTGATTCCCTGGGGGAAGGGGGTCTCTGTGTAACAGTCTGGGTGATTCCCTGGGGGAGGGGGTCTCTGTGTAACAGTCTGGGTGATTCCCTGGGGGAAGGGGTCTCTGTGTAACGGTCTGGGTGATTCCCTGGGGGAAGGGGTTTCTGTGTAACAGGCCGGGTGATTCCCTGGGGGAAGGGGTCTCTGTGTAACAGTCTGGGTGATTCCCCGGGGGAGGGGGTTTCTGTGTAACAGTCTGGGTGATTCCCTGGGGGAAGGGGTCTCTGTGTAACAGTCTGGGTGATTCCCCGGGGGAGGGGGTTTCTGTGTAACAGTCTGGGTGATTCCCTGGGGGAAGGGGTCTCTGTGTAACAGTTTGGGTGATTCCCTGGGGGTGGGGGTCTCTGTGTAACAGTCTGGGTGATTCCCTGGGGGAAGGGGTTTCTGTGTAACAGTCAGAGTGATTCCCTGGGGGAAGGGGTCTCTGTGTAACAGTCTGTGTGATTCCCCGGGGGAAGGGGTCTCTGTGTAACGGTCTGGGTGATTCCCCGGGGGAAGGGGTCTCTGTGTAACAGTCTGGGTGATTCCCTGGGGGAAGGGGTTTCTGTGTAATAGTCTGGGTGATTCCCCGGGGGAAGGGGTCTCTGTGTAACGGTCTGGGTGATTCCCCGGGGAAGTGGTCTCTGTGTAACAGTCTGGGTGATTCCCCGGGGGAGGGGTTTTCTGTGTAACGGTCTGGGTGATTCCCCGGGGGAAGGGGTTTCTGTGTAACAGTCTGGGTGATTCCCTGGGGGAAGGGGTCTCTGTGTAACAGTCTGGGTGATTCCCTGGGGGAAGGGGTTTCTGTGTAACAGTCTGGGTGATTCCCTGGGGGAAGGGGTTTCTGTGTAACAGTCTGGGTGATTCCCTGGGGGAAGGGGTCTCTGTGTAACAGTCTGGGTGATTCCCTGGGGGAAGGGGTCTCTGTGTAACAGTCTGGGTGAATCCCTGGGGGAAGGGGTTTCTGTGTAACAGTCTGGGTGATTCCCCGGGGGAGAGGGTCTCTGTGTAATGGTCTGGGTGATTCGCTGGGGGAAGGGGTTTCTGTGTAACAGTCTGGGTGATTCCCCAGGGGAAGGGGTCTCTGTGTAACAGTCTGGGTGATTCCCCGGTGGAGGGGGTCTCTGTGTAACAGTCTGGGTGATTCCCCTGGCGTGGGGGTCTCTCTGTAACAGTCTGGGTGATTCCCCTGGGGAGGGGGTCTCTGTGTAACAGTCTGGGCGATTCCCCGGGGGAAGGGGTCTCTCTGTCATGGGCTGGGTGATTCCCCGGGGGAAGGGGTTTCTGTGTAACAGTCTGGGTGATTCCCCGGGGGAAGGGGTTTCTGTGTAACAGTCTGTGGGTGATTCCCCGGGGGTGGTGGTCTCTGTGTAACGGTCTGGGTGATTCCCCGGTGGAGGGAATCTCTGTGTAACTGTCTGGTGATTCCCCGGGGGAGGGGGTCTCTGTGTAACTGTCTGGGTGATTCCCCGGGGGAAGGGATCTCTCTGTCATGGGCTGGGTGATTACACGGGGGAAGGGGTTTCTGTGTAACAGTCTGGGTGATTCCCCGGGGGAAGGGGTCTCTGTGTAACAGTCTGGGTGATTCCCCGGGGGTGGTGGTCTCTGTGTAACGGTCTGGGTGATTCCCCGGTGGAGGGGGTCTCTGTGTAATGGTCTGTGTGATTCCCCGGTGGAGGGGGTCTCTGTGTAACTGTCTGGTGATTCCCCGGGGGAGGGGGTCTCTGTGTAACTGTCTGGGTGATTCCCCGGGGGAAGGGGTCTCTGTGTAACAGTCTGGGTGATTCCCCGGGGGAGGGGGTCTCTGTGTAACAGTCTGGGTGATTCCCCTGGGGTGTGGGTCTCTATGTAACAGTCTGGGTGATTCCCCTGGGGAGGGGGTCTCTGTGTAACAGTCTGGGTGATTCCCCGGGGGAGGGGATCTCTCTGTCATGGGCTGGGTGATTACCCGGGGGAAGGGGTTTCTGTGTAACAGTCTGGGTGATTTCCCGGGGGAAGGGGTCTCTGTGTAACGGTCTTGGTGATTCCCCGGGGAAGTGGTCTCTGTGTAACAGTCTGGGTGATTCCCCGGGGGAGGGGTTTTCTGTGTAACGGTCTGGGTGATTCCCCGGGGGAAGGGGTTTCTGTGTAACAGTCTGGGTGATTCCCTGGGGGAAGGGGTCTCTGTGTAACAGTCTGGGTGATTCCCTGGGGGAAGGGGTCTCTGTGTAACGGACTGGGTGATTCCCCGGGGGAAGGGGTCTCTGTGTAACGGTCTGGGTGATTCCCCGGGGGAAGGGGTCTCTGTGTAACAGTCTGGCTGATTCCCCAGGGAAGGGGTCTCTGTGTAACGGTCTGGGTGATTCCCCGGGGGAAGGGGTCTCTGTGTAACAGTCTGGCTGATTCCCCGGGGAAGGGGTCTCTGTGTAACAGTCTGGGTGATTCCCTGGGGGAAGGGGGTCTCTGTGTAACAGTCTGGGTGATTCCCTGGGGGAGGGGGTCTCTGTGTAACAGTCTGGGTGATTCCCTGGGGGAAGGGGTCTCTGTGTAACGGTCTGGGTGATTCCCTGGGGGAAGGGGTTTCTGTGTAACAGGCTGGGTGATTCCCTGGGGGAAGGGGTCTCTGTGTAACAGTCTGGGTGATTCCCCGGGGGAGGGGGTTTCTGTGTAACAGTCTGGGTGATTCCCTGGGGGAGGGGGTCTCTGTGTAACAGTCTGGGTGATTCACCGGGGGAAGGGGTTTCTGTGTAACAGTCTGGGTGATTCCCTGGGGGAAGGGGTCTCTGTGTAACGGTCTTGGTGATTCCCCGGGGAAGTGGTCTCTGTGTAACAGTCTGGGTGATTCCCCGGGGGAGGGGTTTTCTGTGTAACGGTCTGGGTGATTCCCCGGGGGAAGGGGTTTCTGTGTAACAGTCTGGCTGATTCCCTGGGGGAAGGGGTCTCTGTGTAACAGTCTGGGTGATTCCCTGGGGGAAGGGGTCTCTGTGTAACGGACTGGGTGATTCCCCGGGGGAAGGGGTCTCTGTGTAACGGTCTGGGTGATTCCCCGGGGGAAGGGGTCTCTGTGTAACAGTCTGGCTGATTCCCCAGGGAAGGGGTCTCTGTGGAACGGTCTGGGTGATTCCCCGGGGGAAGGGGTCTCTGTGCAACAGTCTGGCTGATTCCCCGGGGAAGGGGTCTCTGTGTAACAGTCTGGGTGATTCCCTGGGGGAAGGGGGTCTCTGTGTAACAGTCTGGGTGATTCCCTGGGGGAGGGGGTCTCTGTGTAACAGTCTGGGTGATTCCCTGGGGGAAGGGGTCTCTGTGTAACGGTCTGGGTGATTCCCTGGGGGAAGGGGTTTCTGTGTAACAGGCTGGGTGATTCCCTGGGGGAAGGGGTCTCTGTGTAACAGTCTGGGTGATTCCCCGGGGGAGGGGGTTTCTGTGTAACAGTCTGGGTGATTCCCTGGGGGAAGGGGTCTCTGTGTAACAGTCTGGGTGATTCCCCGGGGGAGGGGGTTTCTGTGTAACAGTCTGGGTGATTCCCTGGGGGAAGGGGTCTCTGTGTAACAGTTTGGGTGATTCCCTGGGGGTGGGGGTCTCTGTGTAACAGTCTGGGTGATTCCCTGGGGGAAGGGGTTTCTGTGTAACAGTCAGAGTGATTCCCTGGGGGAAGGGGTCTCTGTGTAACAGTCTGTGTGATTCCCCGGGGGAAGGGGTCTCTGTGTAACGGTCTGGGTGATTCCCCGGGGGAAGGGGTCTCTGTGTAACAGTCTGGGTGATTCCCTGGGGGAAGGGGTTTCTGTGTAATAGTCTGGGTGATTCCCCGGGGGAAGGGGTCTCTGTGTAACGGTCTGGGTGATTCCCCGGGGAAGTGGTCTCTGTGTAACAGTCTGGGTGATTCCCCGGGGGAGGGATTTTCTGTGTAACGGTCTGGGTGATTCCCCGGGGGAAGGGGTTTCTGTGTAACAGTCTGGGTGATTCCCTGGGGGAAGTGGTCTCTGTGTAACAGTCTGGGTGATTCCCCGGGGGAGGGATTTTCTGTGTAACGGTCTGGGTGATTCCCCGGGGGAAGGGGTTTCTGTGTAACAGTCTGGGTGATTCCCTGGGGGAAGGGGTCTCTGTGTAACAGTCTGGGTGAATCCCTGGGGGAAGGGGTTTCTGTGTAACAGTCTGGGTGATTCCCCGGGGGAGAGGGTCTCTGTGTAATGGTCTGGGTGATTCGCTGGGGGAAGGGGTTTCTGTGTAACAGTCTGGGTGATTCCCCAGGGGAAGGGGTCTCTGTGTAACAGTCTGGGTGATTCCCCGGTGGAGGGGGTCTCTGTGTAACAGTCTGGGTGATTCCCCTGGCGTGGGGGTCTCTCTGTAACAGTCTGGGTGATTCCCCTGGGGAGGGGGTCTCTGTGTAACAGTCTGGGCGATTCCCCGGGGGAAGGGGTCTCTCTGTCATGGGCTGGGTGATTCCCCGGGGGAAGGGGTTTCTGTGTAACAGTCTGGGTGATTCCCCGGGGGAAGGGGTTTCTGTGTAACAGTCTGTGGGTGATTCCCCGGGGGTGGTGGTCTCTGTGTAACGGTCTGGGTGATTCCCCGGTGGAGGGAATCTCTGTGTAACTGTCTGGTGATTCCCCGGGGGAGGGGGTCTCTGTGTAACTGTCTGGGTGATTCCCCGGGGGAAGGGATCTCTCTGTCATGGGCTGGGTGATTACCCGGGGGAAGGGGTTTCTGTGTAACAGTCTGGGTGATTCCCCGGGGGAAGGGGTCTCTGTGTAACAGTCTGGGTGATTCCCCGGGGGTGGTGGTCTCTGTGTAACGGTCTGGGTGATTCCCCGGTGGAGGGGGTCTCTGTGTAATGGTCTGTGTGATTCCCCGGTGGAGGGGGTCTCTGTGTAACTGTCTGGTGATTCCCCGGGGGAGGGGGTCTCTGTGTAACTGTCTGGGTGATTCCCCGGGGGAAGGGGTCTCTGTGTAACAGTCTGGGTGATTCCCCGGGGGAGGGGGTCTCTGTGTAACAGTCTGGGTGATTCCCCTGGGGTGTGGGTCTCTATGTAACAGTCTGGGTGATTCCCCTGGGGAGGGGGTCTCTGTGTAACAGTCTGGGTGATTCCCCGGGGGAGGGGATCTCTCTGCCATGGGCTGGGTGATTACCCGGGGGAAGGGGTTTCTGTGTAACAGTCTGGGTGATTTCCCGGGGGAAGGGGTCACTGTGTAACAGTCTGGGTGATTCACCGGGGGAAGGGGTCTCTGTGTAACAGTCTGGGTGATTCCCCGGGGGTGGGGGTCTCTGTGTAATGGTCTGGGTGATTCACCGGGGGAAGGGGTTTCTGTGTAACAGTCTGGGTGATTCCCTGGGGGAAGGGGTCTCTGCGAAACGGTCTTGGTGATTCCCCGGGGAAGTGGTCTCTGTGTAACAGTCTGGGTGATTCCCCGGGGGAGGGGTTTTCTGTGTAACGGTCTGGGTGATTCCCCGGGGGAAGGGGTTTCTGTGTAACAGTCTGGGTGATTCCCTGGGGGAAGGGGTCTCTGTGTAACAGTCTGGGTGATTCCCTGGGGGAAGGGGTCTCTGTGTAACGGACTGGGTGATTCCCCGGGGGAAGGGGTCTCTGTGTAACGGTCTGGGTGATTCCCCGGGGGAAGGGGTCTCTGTGTAACAGTCTGGCTGATTCCCCAGGGAAGGGGTCTCTGTGTAACGGTCTGGGTGATTCCCCGGGGGAAGGGGTCTCTGTGTAACAGTCTGGCTGATTCCCCGGGGAAGGGGTCTCTGTGTAACAGTCTGGGTGATTCCCTGGGGGAAGGGGGTCTCTGTGTAACAGTCTGGGTGATTCCCTGGGGGAGGGGGTCTCTGTGTAACAGTCTGGGTGATTCCCTGGGGGAAGGGGTCTCTGTGTAACGGTCTGGGTGATTCCCTGGGGGAAGGGGTTTCTGTGTAACAGGCTGGGTGATTCCCTGGGGGAAGGGGTCTCTGTGTAACAGTCTGGGTGATTCCCCGGGGGAGGGGGTTTCTGTGTAACAGTCTGGGTGATTCCCTGGGGGAGGGGGTCTCTGTGTAACAGTCTGGGTGATTCCCCGGGGGAGGGGGTTTCTGTGTAACAGTCTGGGTGATTCCCTGGGGGAAGGGGTCTCTGTGTAACAGTTTGGGTGATTCCCTGGGGGTGGGGGTCTCTGTGTAACAGTCTGGGTGATTCCCTGGGGGAAGGGGTTTCTGTGTAACGGTCTGGGTGATTCCCCGGTGGAGGGGGTCTCTGTGTAATGGTCTGTGTGATTCCCCGGTGGAGGGGGTCTCTGTGTAACTGTCTGGTGATTCCCCGGGGGAGGGGGTCTCTGTGTAACTGTCTGGGTGATTCCCCGGGGGAAGGGGTCTCTGTGTAACAGTCTGGGTGATTCCCCGGGGGAGGGGGTCTCTGTGTAACAGTCTGGGTGATTCCCCTGGGGTGTGGGTCTCTATGTAACAGTCTGGGTGATTCCCCTGGGGAGGGGGTCTCTGTGTAACAGTCTGGGTGATTCCCCGGGGGAGGGGATCTCTCTGTCATGGGCTGGGTGATTACCCGGGGGAAGGGGTTTCTGTGTAACAGTCTGGGTGATTTCCCGGGGGAAGGGGTCACTGTGTAACAGTCTGGGTGATTCCCCGGGGGAAGGGGTCTCTGTGTAACAGTCTGGGTGATTCCCCGGGGGTGGGGGTCTCTGTGTAATGGTCTGGGTGATTCACCGGGGGAAGGGGTTTCTGTGTAACAGTCTGGGTGATTCCCTGGGGGAAGGGGTCTCTGTGTAACGGTCTTGGTGATTCCCCGGGGAAGTGGTCTCTGTGTAACAGTCTGGGTGATTCCCCGGGGGAGCGATTTTCTGTGTAACGGTCTGGGTGATTCCCCGGGGGAAGGGGTTTCTGTGTAACAGTCTGGGTGATTCCCTGGGGGAAGGGGTCTCTGTGTAACAGTCTGGGTGATTCCCTGGGGGAAGGGGTCTCTGTGTAACGGACTGGGTGATTCCCCGGGGGAAGGGGTCTCTGTGTAACGGTCTGGGTGATTCCCCGGGGGAAGGGGTCTCTGTGTAACAGTCTGGCTGATTCCCCAGGGAAGGGGTCTCTGTGTAACGGTCTGGGTGATTCCCCGGGGGAAGGGGTCTCTGTGTAACAGTCTGGCTGATTCCCCGGGGAAGGGGTCTCTGTGTAACAGTCTGGGTGATTCCCTGGGGGAAGGGGGTCTCTGTGTAACAGTCTGGGTGATTCCCTGGGGGAGGGGGTCTCTGTGTAACAGTCTGGGTGATTCCCTGGGGAAGGGGTCTCTGTGTAACGGTCTGGGTGATTCCCTGGGGGAAGGGGTTTCTGTGTAACAGGCTGGGTGATTCCCTGGGGGAAGGGGTCTCTGTGTAACAGTCTGGGTGATTCCCCGGGGGAGGGGGTTTCTGTGTAACAGTCTGGGTGATTCCCTGGGGGAGGGGGTCTCTGTGTAACAGTCTGGGTGATTCCCCGGGGGAGGGGGTTTCTGTGTAACAGTCTGGGTGATTCCCTGGGGGAAGGGGTCTCTGTGTAACAGTTTGGGTGATTCCCTGGGGGTGGGGGTCTCTGTGTAACAGTCTGGGTGATTCCCTGGGGGAAGGGGTTTCTGTGTAACAGTCTGGGTGATTCCCTGGGGGAAGGGGTCTCTGTGTAACAGTCTGGGTGATTCCCTGGGGGAAGGGGTCTCTGTGTAACAGTCTGTGTGATTCCCCGGGGGAAGGGGTTTCTGTGTAACAGTCTGTGTGATTCCCCGGGGGAAGGGGTCTCTGTGTAACGGTCTGGGTGATTCCATGGGGGAAGGGGTTTCTGTGTAATGATCTGGGTGATTCCCCGGGGGAAGGGGTCTCTGTGTAACGGTCTGGGTGATTCCCTGGGGGAAGGGGTCTCTGTGTAACGGTCTGGGTGATTCCCTGGGGGAAGGGGTCTCTGTGTAACGGTCTGGGTGATTCCATGGGGGAAGGGGTTTCTGTGTAATGATCTGGGTGATTCCCCGGGGGAAGGGGTCTCTGTGTAACAGTCTGGGTGATTCCCCGGGGGAGGGGGTCTCTGTGTAACAGTCTGGGTGATTCCCCGGGGGAAGGGGTTTCTGTGTAATGATCTGGGTGATTCCCCGGGGGAAGGGGTCTCTGTGTAACAGTCTGGGTGATTCCCCGGGGGAAGGGGTTTCTGTGTAACGGTCTGGGTGATTCCATGGGGGAAGGGGTCTCTGTGTAACAGTCTGTGTGATTCGCTGGGGGAAGGGGTTTCTGTGTAACAGTCTGGGTGATTCCATGGGGGAAGGGGTTTCTGTGTAATGATCTGGATGATTTCCCGGGGGAAGGGGTCTCTGTGTAACGGTCTGGGTGATTCCATGGGGGAAGGGGTTTCTGTGTAATGATCTGGGTGATTCCCCGGGGGAAGGGGTTTCTGTGTAATGATCTGGGTGATTCCCCGGGGGAAGGGGTCTCTGTGTAACAGTCTGGGTGATTCCCCGGGGGAGGGGGTTTCTGAGTAACAGTCTGGGTGATTCCCCGGGGGAGGGGGTTTCTGAGTAACAGGCTGGATGATTTCCCACCCCCTGAATCAGCCCCAGAGATGAACAAATGACCTTTACAGAAATAAGTAAATTGCAGCTTTGTAATTATATCGGTCTTTGTGAAAGATTACAGCCCAGGGATTTGGAGGTTATTTATTTAATCAGTTTAGTCTTCGCAAGAAACAAAGGCCAGGTTAATGAAAGAGCGGCTTTTAAAAATTACCCATCTGCTCTGCCTAATATATTCCCCGTGAACTCTGGGTCAATTTAAATTACTTCCCGGAACATTCTGTTTGTTCTAACTACAGGGAGGCGAGTGAGGGCCTGTGTATCCTGTATCTGCAGGCCAGAGGGCAGAGTGGGGGTTAGGGGGACCGAGTACAGGTCAGGAGGTCTGCGTGGAGGTCAGAGGGCAGAGTGCAAGTCAAAGGAGCAGAGTTCAGGGCAGGACCAGAGGTTTTTTTTATTCATTCATGGAATGTGAACGTCGTTGGCAAGGCCAGCATTTATTGCCAATCCCTAGTTGCCCTTGAGCCGCCTTCTTGAACCGCTGTAGTCCGTGTAGTGAAGGTACTCCCACAGTGCTGTTAGGTAGGCAGTTCCAGGATTTTGACCCAGCAACGATGAAGGAACGGCCGATATATTTCCAAGTCAGGATGGTGTGTGACTTGGAGGGAAACTTGGAGGTGGTGGTGTTCCCATGCGCCTGCTGCCCTTGTCCTTCTAGGTGGAAGAGGTCGTGGGTTTGGGAGGTGCTACCGAAGAAGCCTTGGCGAGTTGCTGCAGTGCATCTTGGAGATGGTACACACTGCAGCCATGGTGCGCCGATGGTGGAGGGAGTAAATATTTAAGGCGGTGGATGGGGTGCCAATCAAGCGGGCTGCTTTGTCCTGGATGGTGTCGAGTTTCTTGAGTGTTGTTGGAGCTGCACTCATCCAGGCAAGTGGAGAGTATTCCATCACACTCCTTACTTGTGCCTTGTAGATGGTAGAAAGGCTTTGGGGAGTCAGGAGGTGAGACACTCATCGCAGAATACCCAGCCTCTGACCTGCTCTTGTTGTCACAGTATTTATGTGGCTGGTCCAGTTAAGTTTCTGGTCAATGGTGAGCCCCCCAGGATGTTGATGGTGGGGGATTCGGCGATGGTAATGCCGTGTGTACCGCGACCTCCTGAGCGAGCGGACCTGCGGGAGGAATGGTGTCGGAGACCGGGGATAAAGGCAGCGCGGAGCAGAGACCTGGGAGTCTGAGCAAGCGAACCTGCGAGGGAGACAGTCGGCAAGCGACACAATGAAGGAGTGACATCAGAATTCAAAGGTGTTGATGGCACAAGGGAGCTGAGAGGTGAGTATTTGTGGTAAGATTTTTTTGTTTTTTTTCAGTATATTTCTTCTCAGTAGTTCACAGCCTATCTAATAGAGAAAAATGAGAAGTCGCACAACACCAGGTTATAGTCCAACAGATTTATTTAATTTTACAAGCTTTCGGAGCTGTCGCTCCTTCGTCAGGTAAGTTAGCACATCATGATATCTAATAGAGGGAGGTGCTGATTGGTGGGTAACTGTTGAGTGTTTCTTGTTAAGTTTATTTCTGCTAAATTACCTCCATAGTCTGGTAAATAAAGGCATAATTGAGAGGTCGCACAACACCAGGTTATAGTCCAACAGTTTTATTTGAAATCACAAGCTTTCGGAGCTATCGCTCCTTCCTCAGGTGAAGTAAATTGGTTACAGAATCGCCAGAGCATATATAGATGGAAAAAAAAGCATGTGTACTTTACAATTGCAGACCAATAAATTAAATCATCCTGACTATCTGCCGAGGTGTGATAAAGTTAATTAAGTCAGCCAGGAAGGTACCACATCAAAAGACATAGCAAGATACAACTGAGACAATGAGGTGTAGTCGCAGGGGTTCCAACGTGTCAAAAGCTGCCGTCTGTATGTAAAATGAAAAGCTTTAAAAAAAATTTACTTTTTTACTGGGAAAATTTTTACTTTTTTACTGGGAATCACATCTGTGAACAAGCTAACGACGACTCGAGTCCGGATCACGTCATGTATCGTGACATAAACCCAAGATCCCGATTGAGACCGTCTTCATGAGTGCGGAACTTGGCTATCAGTTTCTGCTCGATGATTTTGCGTTGTCGTGTGTTTCTAAGGTTGCCTTGGAGAACGCTTACCCGCAGATCCGAGGCTGAATGTCCTTGACTGCTGAAGTGTTCCCCGACTGGGAGGTAACAATCCTGCCTGGCGATTGTTGCGCGGTGCTCGTTCATACGTTGTCTCAGTGTCTGCATGGTCTCGCCGATGTACCATGCCGCGGTGCATTCTTTCCTGCAACGTATGAGGTAGACAACGTTGGCCGAGTCACATAAAGGCATGGCAGGGCAGCTCAGTCCCGTGATTTGCACATCCTGTGCCATGTGGGAAATCCTGGACGGTTCTTGCGGCCTGGACGACCACGTGTGCAGGAAGTGTCGCCAACTGCAGCAACTCGAGCTCCGAGTTTCGGAGCTTGAGCGGCAGCTGGAGTCACTACAGTGCATCCGCGAGGCTGAGAAATACTTGGAAAGCACATTTCTAGAAGTGGTCACCCCGCAGCCTCAGAATGTGCAGGCAGAGAGGGAATGGGTGACCACCAGACAGAGAAGGAGGACCAGGCAGGTACGGCAGAAATCCCCAGAGTGCATCTCGCTCACTAACTGGTTCACAGTCTGAAAACTGGTGGGGGTGATGGTTCCTCTGGGGAGAGCAGCCAGAGCAAAGGCCACGGCACCACGGGTGGCTCAGCTGCACAGAGGGGGAGGAAGAAGAGTGGAAGAGCAATAGTGATAGGGGATTCATTGGTTAGGGGAACAGGCAGGTGTTTCTGTGGACGTTGGCGTGACTCCAGGATGGTATGTTGCCTCCCTAGTGCCAGGGTCAAGGATGTCACTGAGTGGCTGCAGGACACTCTGAGGGGGGAGGGTGAACAGCCAGAGGTCGTTGTCCATATGGACATAGGCAGAAAGAGGGATGAGGTCCTGCAGGCAGAATATAGGGAGCTAGGAGAGAGATTAAAAAGCAGGACCTCAAAGGTAGTAATCTCTGGATTACTCCTGGTGCCACATGCTAGTGAGTACAGGTATAGGAGGATAGAAAAGATGAATGTGTGGCTGGAGAGATGGTGCAGGAGGGAGGGTTTAGATTCCTGATGCATTGGGACCATTTCTGGGAAGGTGGGACCTGTACAAGCCAGACGGGTTACACCTCAACAGAGCCGGGACCAAAATTCTCACGGGGAGGTTTGCTAGTGCTGTTGGGGAGGATTTAAATTGGCTTGGCAGGGGGATGGTCACCAGCATGTCAGAGTGGAGGGGATGAATGGAGTGCACGGAAGAGTGAGTGTGTTGGATGTGACTGGAGGGGAAGGTAGTGCTGGAGGCAGAAGTAGTACCATATTAGATAGGAGCAGACTAAGAAAGACATTGTAGTGTTGGAAAGGGAGGATGTTCTTGAGGGGACAAGGACAGAATCCATTTGGTTAGAGCTGAAGAGAAAAAAGGGTATGATCACGGTATTGGGGGTATTCTACAGGCCTCCAAATACTGAGAGGGAGGTAGAGGAGCAAATCTGCAGGAAAATCGCAGAGATATGCAAGAGCTGTAGAGTGGTGATTTTGGGGGACTTTAATTACCCAAGTATCAATAGGGGTAATGCTAGGGTAAAGGGACAGGAGGGGGAGGAATACTGAAATGTGTTCAGGAGAATTTCCTTGACCAGTATGTTCTTGGTCCAACGAGGAAAGAGGCATTGCTGGATCAGGTCGACCAAGTGTCTGATGGGTGAACACTTGGGTACGAGTGATCACCGTATCATAAGATTTAGATTAGCAATGAAGAGGAGCAAGGAACAATCTAGAGTGGTACTTCTAAACTGGAAAAGGGCTAACATCAATGGGATGTGAAAGGATCTAGCCAGGGTAAAATGGAACCAAAGACTGACAGGAAAAACTGTAACGGAACAATGGGTGATCTTTAAGGAGGAGATGTTCAAAGTACAGGCTAGGTACATGCCAACAAGAGGGAAGGGTAAGGGAACCAAAGCAAGGGCTCCTTGGATGACGAGAGAGATTGACAAGATGATGAAACAAAAAAGAGGGTGTATGATGAATGTCAGGTGAATTCTTCAAGGGAGAACCAGACCAAATACAATAAGCTGAGAGGGTAAGTGAAGATGAAAATAAGATTGGCAAAGAGAGAATATGAGAGTGGAATGGCCGTTAACGTAAAAGGGAACCCAAAAATCTTCTACCGGCATGTAAACAGTAAGCGGGTAGTAAGAAGCGGGGTGGGACAAAGAAGGTGATATATGCTTAGAGGTGCAGGGCAAGGCTAGAATACTCAATGAGTACTTTGTATCGGTGTTTACTAAGGAGGTGTATGCTGACAAAATATCGGTAGAAGTGGAAAAGGTAGAAGCAATGGAAGGGGTGAAAATTGATAGACAGGATGTACTAGAAAGGCTGGGTATGCTTAGAGTGGATAAGTCGCCTGGTCCAGATGGCTTGCATCCCAGGTTGCTAAGGGAATTGGGGGAGGAGATAGCAGAAGGGCTTGCCATAATTTTCCAATCTTCCCTAGATGCGGGGGAGGTGCCTGAGGATTGGAAAATGGCAAATGTGACACCATTGTTCAAGAAAGGGTGTAAGGACAATCCTAGTAACTACAGGCTGGTCAGTTTAACATCAGTGGTGGGTAAAGTTTTAGAAAAAATAATCAAGGAAAAAATTAACAGGCACTTGGAGAGGTTTAAGCCAATTAAGGCGAGCCAACACGGATTTGTAAAAGGCAGATCGTGTTTGACTAATCTAATTGAATTCTTTTATGAAGCAACAGGGGGGATTGATGAAGGGAATGCAGTGGATGTTGTCTACATGGATTTTAGGAAGGCGTTTGACAAAGTACCACATCGAAGGCTGGTTAACAAAATTGAGGCTCATGGAATAGGTGGGTCAGTGGCAGCTTGGATAAGGAATTGGCTTAAGGACAGAAAACAGCGAGTTGTGGTAAATGGCTGTTTTTCAGACTGGAGGATGGTAGACAGTGGTGTTCCCCAAGGGTCAGTGCTGGGGCCACTGCTTTTTTTGATATATTTAAATGACCTGGATATTGGAATACAGAGTAGAATTTCTAAATTTGCCGATGATACTAAACTTGGGGGTGTGGCAAACAGTGAAGATGATACCAATCGACTGCAACAGGACATTGAAAGGCTAGCAGAATGGGCAGACAAGTGGCAGATGGAATTTAATACAGAGAAGTATGAGGTGATGCATTTTGGCAGAAGGAACAGGGAGAGGCAATATACACTTAATGGCACAGTTTTAAAGAGTGTGCAGCGATAGAGGGACCTGCGAGTTAATGTGCATAGGTCCCTGAAGGTGGCGGGACATATTGAGAGCGTGATTAGCCAAGCATATGGGATCTTGGGCTTCATAAATAGAGGTATTGAATACAAAAGTAGTGAAGTTATGCTGAATCTTTATAAAGCGCTGATTAGGCCACAACTGGTGTATTGTGTCCAGTTCTGGTCACCACACTTTAGGAAGGATGTGAAGGCACTTGAGAGGGTGCAGAGGAGATTTACCAGAATGGTTCCAGGGATGGGGGATCTTAGCTACAAGGACAGGTTGGAGAATCTGGATTTGTTTTCATTTGAGCAAAGGAGGTTGAGGGGTGATTTGATAGGTTATGATGGGTTTGGATAGGCTAGACGGGGAAAGGCTGTTCCCACTACTTGATGGTACAAGGACTAGGGGTCACAGATTGAAGGTTTTGGGGTTGAGATACAGAGGGGATGTGAGGAAAAACATTTTTATGCAGCGAGTAGTGAGGACCTGGAACTCACTGCCGACGGAAGTGGTGGAAGCGGAGACACTCAATGTTTTCAAGGAGAGACTGGATAGGCACTTGAGGGAAATAAACTAGCAGGGCTCCGGGGATAGAGCAGGGGAATGGGACTGACTGGATTGCTCTATAGAGAGCTGGCACAGACTCGATGGGCCGAATGGCCTCCTTCTGTGCTGTTATGAATCTATAATGCCGTTGAATGTCAAGGGGTGGTGGTTATACTCTTGCTTGTTGGAGATAGTCATTGCCTGGCACTTGTGTGGCGCAAATGTTACCTGCAACTTAACAGTCCAAGACTGAATATCGTCCAGGTCTTGTTGCATGCGGGCCTGGACTGCTTCATTATCTGAGGAGTTGTGAATGGAACTGAACACTGTGCAGTCATCAGCGAACACCCCCATTTCTGAAATTATGTTGGAGGGAAGGTCATTGAAGAAGCAGCTGAAGATGGTTGGGCCTAGGACACTGCCCTGAGGAACTCCTGCAGCGATGTCCTGGGGCTGTGATGATTGACTTCCAACCACCACAACCATCTTCCTTTGTGCTAGGTATGACTCCAGCCAGTGGAGAGTTTTCCCCCCGATTCCCATTAACTTCAGTTTTACTGGGGCTCCTTGATGCCACACTCGGTCAAATGCTGCCTTGATGTCAAGGGCAGTCACTCTCACCTCACCTCTGGAATTCAGCTCCTTGTCCAAGTTTGGACCAAGGCTATAATGAGGTCCGGTGCCGAGTGGTCCTGGCAGAACTCAAACTGGGCATCGGTGAGCAGGTTATTGGTGAGTAAGTGCCGATTGATAGCACTGTCGATGACACCTTCCATCACTTTGCTGATGATTGAGAGTAGACTGATGGGGCGGTGATTGGCTGGGTTGGATTTGTCCTAATTTTTGTGGACAGGACATACCTGGGCAGTTTTCCACATTGTCGGATAGATGCCAGTGCTGTAGCTGTAATGGAACAGCTTGGCTAGAGGCGCGGCTAGTTCTGGAGCACAAGTCTTCAGTACGATAGCTGGGATGTTGTCCGTGCCAATTGCCTTTGCTGTAACCAGTGCGCTCAGCCGTTTCTTGATATCACGTGGAGTGAATCGAATTGGCTGAAGACTGGCTTCTGTGATGGTAGGGACCTCTGGAAGAGGCCGATATGGATCATCCACTCGGCACTTCTGGCTGAAGATGGTTGAAAACGCTTCAGCCTTGTCTTTTGCACTCACGTGCTGGGCTCCACCATCATTGAGGAAGGGGATATTCATGGAGCCTCCTCCTCCCGTTAGTTGTTTAATGGTCCACCACCATTCACGACTGGATGTGGCAGGACTGCAGAGCTTTGATCTGATCCGTTGATTGTGGGATCGCTTCGCTCTGTCTATAGCATGCTGCTTACGCTGTTTAGCATGCTTGTAGTCCTGTGTTGCAGCTTCCCTAGTTTGTCACCTCATTTTTAGGTACGCCTGGTGCTGCTCCTGGCATGCTCTTCTACACTCCTTATTGAACCAGGGTTGGTCCCCTGGCTTGATGGTAATGGTAGAGTGAGGGACATGCCGGGCCATGAGGTTACAGATTGTGGTGGAAAACAATTCTGCTGCTGCTGATGGCCCACAGCGCCTCATGGATGCCAAGTTTTGAGCTGCTAGATCTGTTCTGAATCTATCCCATTTAGCACGGTGATAGTGCCACACAACACAATGGAGGGTGTCCTCAGTGTGAGGATGGGACTTCGTCTCCACAATGACTGTACGGTGGTCACTGTTATCAATAGTGTCATGGACAGATGCATCTGCAACAGGTAGATTGGTGAGGACGAGGTCAAGTAGGTTTTTTCCCTCGTGTTCTCTCACCACCTGTCGCAGGCCCAGACTGGCAGTTATATCCCTCAGGACTCGGCCAGCTTGGTCAGTAGTGCTGCTACCGAGCCACTCTTGGTGATGGACATTGAAGTCCCCCACCCAGAGTACATTCTGTGCCCTTGCTACCCTCAATGCTTCTTCCAAGTGGTGTTCAACATGGAGGAGTACTGATTCATCAGCTGAGGGAGGGCGGTAGGTGGTAATCAGCAGGAGGTTTCCTTGCCCATGCTTGAGCTGAAGCCATGAGCCTTCATGCGGCCCAGAGTCAATGTTGAGGACTCCCAGGGCTTCCTGACTGTATACCACTGTGCCGCTACCCCTGGTGGGTCTGTCCTGCCGTTGTGATGGAGGAGTTTGGGACATTGGCTAAAAGGTATGATGCTGTAAGTATATCAAGCTGTTGCTTGACTTGTCTGTATGACACCTCTCCCAATTTTGGCACAAGTCCCCAGATGTTGGTGAGGAAGACTTTGCAGGGTTGACAGGGCTGGGTGTGCCGTTGTTGATTCCGGGGGTTCCGTCCAGTTTTATTCTTATTGTTTTTCGTAGCGGTTTGTTACAACTGAGTGGCTTGCTCGGCCATTTTAGAGGGCAGTTAAGAGTCAACCACATTGCTGTGGGTCTGGAGTAGAAACATAGAAACATAGAAGATAGGAGCAGGAGTAGGCCATTCGGCCCCTCGAGCCTGTTCCGCCATTCAATACGATCATGGCTGATCATCCAAATTCAGTACCCTGTCCCTGCTTTCTCTCTATATCCCTTGATCCCCTTAGCCTTAAGAAATATATCTAACTCCTTCTTGAATATATTTAATGATTTGGACTCAACTGCCTTCTGTGGTAGAGAATTCCAAAGGTTCACCACTCTCTGGGTGAAGAAATTCCTCCTCATCTCAGTCCTAAATGGCTTACCCCTTATCCTTAGACTGTGACCCCTGGTTCTGGACTCCCCCACCATCGGGAACATCCTTCCTGCATCTAGTCTGTCTATTCCAGTTAGAATTTTATAAGTTTCAATGAGATCCCCTCTCATTCTTCTAAACTCTAGCGAATACAAGCCCAATCGACCCAATCTCTCTTGATACGTCATTCCTGCCATCCCAGGTATCAGTCTGGTGAATCTTCGCTGCAATCTCTCCATGGCAAGAACATCCTTCCTCAGAAAAGGCGACCAAAACTGCACACAATACTCAAGGTGTGGTCTCACCAACTGCAGCAAGACATCCTTGCTCCTGTACTCGAATCCTCTCGCTATGAAGGCCAACATACCATTTGCCTTCTTAACCGTCTGCTGCACCTGCATGCTTACCTTCAGCGACTGGTGCACAATGACACCCAGGTCTCATTGCACTTCCCCTTTTCCCAATCTATTGCCATTCAGATAATAATCTGTCTTCCTGTTTTTGCCACCGAAGTGGATAACCTCGCATTTATCCACATTATACTGCATCTGCCATGCATCTGCCCAATCACCCAACCTGTCCAAATCATCCTGGAGTTTCTCTGCATCCTCCTCACAGCACACACGCCCACCCAGCTTTGTGTCATCTGCAAACTTGGAGATATTACATCTAGTTCCCTCGTCTAGATCATTAATATATATTCTGAATAACTGGGTTCCTATCACCGATCCCTGCGGTACCCCACTAGTCACTGCCTGCCACTCGGAAAAAGACCTGTTTATTCCAACTCTTTGCTTCCTGTCTGCCAACCAGTTCTCTATCCAAGTCAGTACCTTACCCCCAATCCCATGTGCTTTAACTTTGCACGCTAATCTCTTATGCGGGACCTTATTGAAAGCCTTCTGAAAGTCGAAATACACCACATCCACTGGTTCTCCCTAATCTATTCTACCAGTTACATCCTCAAAAAATTCCAGTAGATTAGTCAAGCATGATTTACCTTTTGTAAATCCATGTTGACTTTGTCCGATCCTGTCACTATTTTCCAAGTGCTCTGCTATCACATCTTTTATAATGGCCTCTAGCATTTTCCCCACTACCGATGTCAGGCTTACCGGTCTATAATTCCCCATTTTCTCTCTACCACCTTTTTTAAATAGGGGGGTTACATTAGCTACCCTCCAATCCATGGGAACTGTTCCAGAGTCTATAGAATTTTGGAAGATGACCAGCAATGCATCTACTATTTCTAGGGCCACTTCCTTAAGTACCCTAGGATGTAGATTATCAGGCCCTGGGGATTTATCGGCCTTCAGTCCCGTCAATTTCCCTAACACCATTTCCCTACAAATACTGATTTAATTCAGTTCCTCCCTCTCATTAGACCTTATGTTCCCCAACATCTCTGGGAGTTTATTTGTGTCCTTCTTTGTGAAGACAGAACCAAAGTATGTATTTAATTGGGCTGCCGTTTCTTTGTTCCCCATTATAAATTCCCCTGATTCTGACTGCAAGGGACCTACGCTTGACTTCACCAATCTTTTTCTCTTCACATATCTATAGAAGCTTTTACAGTCAGTTTTTATGTTCCCTGCAAGCTTACTCTCATACTCTAGTTTCCCCCTCTTAATTAATCCCTTTGTCCTCCTTTGCTGAATCCTAAACTGCTCCCAATCCTCAGGTTTGCTGCTTTTTCTGGCAAATTATTGGCCCAGAAATTAAACAGTGAGTGTTTGCGCGGGGGTAAGGCTTCCCCGCGATATCTCACTCCGTGCCTACCTTTTTCCTCCGGGCCCACACGAACTTTAGTTTCAAGGCCAGTCCCACATGCAGCTGTGCAGTGCTTGTGTGACCCAGAGACGCAATTAGTTCGTGTGAGCTCTGGGATCACGTGATTCAGTTAGAGCCAATGGCAGCACACCATCTTTCATTCATAGTTTTCACAGCAAGGGCTGTCAAAGCTATGAATCCTACACACCCCCAAAAGAACAGCTAAACCTCAATTAAATTTTTAAAAAGCCATCACATTAATAAAATAAGTATAGTTAAATAAATTAACCACTTTAAACAAAAAAT
Organism: Squalus acanthias; assembly: GCA_030390025.1. Lineage (NCBI taxonomy): Eukaryota > Metazoa > Chordata > Chondrichthyes > Squaliformes > Squalidae > Squalus > Squalus acanthias. The sequence continues at coordinate 214,661 of JASTWF010000546.1, read as the reverse complement.
TTAATTTTTGAAATTTTTTTAAATACTTTTTAAAAGTTATTAAAATAAACTTACCTTTCTTTAAAGTCTCTAAAAAAGATAAACCTGTTGAAAAAAATTTAAAATAATACTTAATTAACTACTTACCTTGTTAAAAGAGGGTCTTACACCTCCTTTCTTCATGTGTAAAATCTTCCATGCTTACCTGCGCGTTCAAAGCACTAAGTGCACTGCGTGCGCGCAGCCTGTAGCGCACACGCGGTTCACTTAGGAACCGCCCCCTTTTGAATTCACGAAGTGCCGGTTTCCCGCGCATGCGCAGTGCATGCAGGAAACCGGCAATTGGAGACCTAAAATGCGAGAGTACACAGTGCGTACTCTCGCGTATTAGGTCTAATTTTCAGGCCAATATGTCCTCTCCTTGGATCTTATGCTATCCCTAATTTCCCTTGTTAGCCACGGTTGAGTCACCTTTTTTGTTTTATTTTTATGCCAAACAGGGATGAACAAATTCTGTAGTTCATCCATGCAATCTTTAAATGTTTGCCATTGCCTATCCACCATCAACCCTTTAAGTAACATTACCCAATCCATCCTAGCCAACTCGCGCCTCATACCGTCATAGTTTCCTTTATTTAAATTCAGGACCCTAGTCTCTGAGTCAACTACCTCACTCGCCATCTTAATGAAGAATTCTATCATATTATGATCGCTCCTCCCCAAGGGGCCTCGCACAACAAGATTGCTAATTAATCCTTTCTCATTACATAATACCCAGTCTAAGATGGCCTGATCTCTAGTTGGTTCCTCAACATATTTGTCCAGGAAACCATCCCGCATACACTCTAAGAATACCTCCTCCACAGTATTGTTACTAATTTGGTTCGCCCAATCTATATGTAGATTAAAGTCACCCATGATAACTGTGGTGCCCTTATTGCACGCATCTCTAATTTCCCATTTAATGCCATCCCCAACCTCAGCATTACTGTTTGGGGGACTGTATACAACACCCACTAATATTTTCTGCCCCTTGGTATTTCTCAGCTCTACCCATACAGATTCCACATCATCAGAGCTAATATCCTTCCTTACTATTGTTTTAATCTCCTCTTTAACCAGCAATGCTACCCCACCTCCTTTTCCTTTTTGCCTGTCCTTCCTGAATACTGAATACCCATGGATGTTGAATTCCCAGCCTTGGTCACCCTGGAGCCATGTCTCCATAATCCCAATTATATCATCTATTTGCACAGCTAATTCATCCACCTTATTCCGAATGCTCCTCGCATTAAGACACAGAGCCTTCAGGCTTGTTTTTTTAACATTCTTAGACCATTTAGAATTATTGTTTACTGTGGCCATGTTTGATTTACACCCTTGTTTTCTCTGCCTTCCACTTTTGCTTTTCTCCTTCCTGTCTTGTGTTTCTATCCTTGCTTCCCTTTCCTCTGTCTCCCTGCACAGGTTCCCAATCCCCTGCCATTTTAGTTTAAACCCTCCCCAACAGCACTAGCAAACACTCCCCCTAGGACATCGGTCCTGGTCCTGCCCAGGTGCAAACCGTTCAGTTTGTACTGGTCCCACCTCCCCCAGAACCGGTTCGAACTGGAGTCCAGTTAAGGATGGCAGATTTCCTTCCCTAAAGGATATTAGTGAACCAGATGAGTTTATATACAATAGTTTCATTGTCAATATTACTGATACTAACTTTTTATTTCAGATTATTATTAATTAGCTGAATTTAAATTCCACAGCTGCCATGGTGGGATTTGAACTCATGTCTCTGGATCATTAATTCAGGTCTCTGGATTACAGGTCTCTGGATTACAGGTCTCTGGATTACAGGTCTCTGGATGACTAAACCAGTAACATAAACAGTATGCTACCGTTCCTTGTAGATGGTCGAAAGGCTTTGGGGAGTCAGGAGGTGAGTCACTCGCCACAGAATGCCCAGCCTCTGACCTGCTCTTGTTACCACAGTATTTATGTGGCTGATCCAGTTAAGTTTCTGGTCAATGGTGACTCCCAGGATGTTAATGGTGGGGGATTTGACGATGGTAATGTCGTTGAATGTCAAGGAGATGTGGTTAGATTTTCCCTGTTGGAGATTGTCATTGCCTGACACTTGTGTGGTGCCGGTGAGTGCAGGTCAGGGGGCAGAGTGCAGGTCAGGGGGCAGAGTGCATGTCAGGGGGCAGAGTGGAGGTCAGGGGGCAGAGTGGAGATCAGGGGGCAGAGTGCAGGACAGGGGGCAGAGTGGAGGTCAGGGGGCAGAGTGGAGGTCAGGGGGCAGAGTGCAGGACAGGGGGCAGAGTGGAGGTCAGGGGGCAGAGTGGAGGTCAGGGGGCAGAGTGCAGGACAGTGGGCAGAGTGGAGGGCGGGGGGCAGAGTGCAGGTCAGGGGGCAGATTGGAGGTCGGGGGCAGATTGGAGGTTGGGGGCAGAGTGCAGGACAGGGGCAGAGTGGAGGTCGGGGGGGCAGAGTGGAGGTCGGGGGGCAGAGTGGAGGTCGGGGGGCAGAGTGCAGGTCAGGGGGCAGAGTGGAGGTCGGGGGCAGAGTGCAGGACAGGGGGCAGAGTGGAGGTCGGGGGGCAGAGTGCAGGTCAGGGGGCAGATTGGAGGTTGGGGGCAGAGTGCAGGACAGGGGGCAGAGTGGAGGTCAGGGGGCAGATTGCAGGTCAGGGGGCAGATTGGAGGTTGGGGGCAGAGTGCAGGACAGGGGGCAGAGTGGAGGTCGGGGGGCAGATTGCAGGTCAGGGGGCAGATTGGAGGTTGGGGGCAGAGTGCAGGACAGGGGGCAGAGTGGAGGTCGGGAGTGTAGGGTTCTCAAAATTCCCACATTCCCCAGAGTTATTAATAAGGGGTACCCTAGACAAAGTGGCTTCTAGACCTCGTGACAGAAGCCTGCGACATTGAACCGAAATCAGGGCCCTGCAAAAACAGCAGGCCAGGTGACATGCCCGGGTCTGTAAGAGAGTTGCAAAATTCCCAGACCCCCAAAAGACTCAGAGGAAAGAGAGAGACCCTAAGAAAAAGGGGCTTTGGACATTTTAAAACCAATTGAGTATATTGGACCAGGGACATTTTTAAACATGCCCGGGCAGATCTCAGTACAGGCTGCCAAAGGAGGCGGGGCTGGCCTCCACAGACAATGTTGTATATTACAGGTGATCGATCTGTCTCCAGCCCCATCAAACTGTTTAGCATTTATACAAAGAAGTAAAGGCAACACAAATGAACAACCATCGGACCAGCAATCATCCTCCACTTAACAAATATTTAATATTGTTGAAGGCCATCTCCTGCCATTAAAGTTAATGACCTTAACGAGCCCACCAGAATTAAACAAAGCACTGGGAAGATTTGGCGGGCAAATAAGGAATAATCGAAGAGTATAACTTGAGACCTGTGCTGGAACAAGCCAGAGTTCTACAGAGGGGAGTTCTACAGAGACGAGACTGCAGAGACGAGACTGGCAGTTTTGCAGCCTAGCAGTTTAAAACAAGCTGTTCAAGTCACACAGACAGGTCACAAGCAGGACAGCTGAAGCACAGGAGTTCTCCAGTACACAGTTCAACAGAAAACAAGCCCGTTCAACAAAGAAGGCCAGCAACTCCAGAAATAGACCGACATGCAAGAAGAAACCAGAGCAACGGTTCCAGTGACCATCAAACACCTCAAGGCACAAGGGCCTTATGAAACTTTTCACTTAAAAGGACTTTAAACCATATCTCAACTGTCAAAGAATTCGTTTGGTGAGCATTATCCCTGGTCCTCAAGAGTCTAACTTAGCTAGTAAAGTGGGGTTGGGAGGGGTGAGGTATTGTTCTACTGTCATTTCCCTCGTTTGTACCGAAGTTAAGATTGACATGTTATGTTTCATCTCTGTTAAATAAACATTGGTTTTCCTCGCACCAATCCACAGGTCTGTTCGTTTGTCCTTATCGCCGCTCGATAAGTCCTGGGCTCAGAACTAGGAAGGGGATAGCGATTCGCAACCGCACAGCGGGCAGGCCAGTCCAGGAAAACATAACTGGCTGACCTACAAATAAGCCCCTGAGACAAAAACCCCTTACAAGGGGTGGGCAGAGTGGAGGTCGGGGGGGCAGAGTGGAGGTCGGGGGGGCAGAGGGGAGGTCGGGGGGGCAGAGTGGAAGTCGGGGGGGGGCAGAGTGGAAGTCGGGGGGCAGAGTGGAGGTCGGGGGGGCAGAGTGAAGGTCAGGGGCAGAGTGGAGGTCGGGGGGGCAGAGTGGAGGTCGGGGGGGCAGAGTGGAAGTCGGGGTGGCAGAGTAGAGGTCGGGGGGGCAGAGTGGAGGTCGGGGGGGCAGAGTGGAGGTCGGGGGGGCAGAGTGGAGGTTGGGGGGGCAGAGTGGAGGTCAGGGATAGAGTGGAGGTCGGGGGGGCAGAGTGGAGGTCGGGGGGGCAGAGTGGAGGTTGGGGGGCAGAGTGGAGCTCGAGGGGGCAGAGTGGAGGTCGAGGGGGCAGAGTGGAGGTCGAGGGGGCAGAGTGGAGGTCGGGGGGGCAGAGTGGAGGTCGGGGGGGCAGAGTGGAGGTCGGGGGGGCAGAGTGGAGGTTGGGGGGGCAGAGTGGAGGTCGGGGGGGCAGAGTGGAGGTCGGGGGGGCAGAGTGGAGGTTGGGGGGGGCAGAGTGGAGGTCGGGGGGGCAGAGTGGAGGTTGGGGGGGCAGAGTGAAGGTTAGGGGTAGAGTGGAGGTCAGGGGTTGAGTGGATGTCGGGTGGTGGGCAGGTAGAATGAAGGACACGGATCGCCCCCCAAAGGGAGAAGGGGAACTGGCTGGTCCGTAACCCTGAACCACTCTTTCACTCCTGTTGGCAGAAACCTGGGCACAAATCAACCGCCCACCTATTTGGCCGTGGGAGATGGAGGGAGGAAGCCAAGGTGCTTCCAAGAGTGAGGGTCTGCAGGTCACCCTCAGACTGGACTCCAACATCTTCCCACCCTCCACCCTCCATAAACTCCATGTACAAAACTCTGCCAAGGACATCCTGTCCCTTCAGGAAACAACTGCCCTTTGAACTTTGGATCCCAGTGCTGGCCAATGATGGAGGCTCTGAGCAGGCGTAGGGCCCACTCAACGTATTGGAGGGGCTTCTGCTGGAATTCCCAGGTAGCCAGGGCAGGGCCCGAGATGTCTCCCTCGGTGTTGGTGCGATGTAAAGGTGAAGAAACGGGATTTTTTGGGCAGTGTTAGATGGGCAGAAACCTGGCAGAACTCAGTCACTCTCCATTTAAACAGCCCTCCCCCACCAGAATATCCGATTTCCCCCCCCTCCACATCTGGGTAGCATGGACTGTACACTAAAACAGAGAGCGAGTGGGAGACAGGATTGACTGTACCCCGAAACAGAGAGAGGGTGGGAGACAGGATGGACCGTACCCCGAAACAGAGAGAGGGTGGGAGACAGGATTGACTGTACCCCGAAACAGAGAGAGGGTGGGAGACAGGATGGACCGTACCCCGAAACAGAGAGCGAGTGGGAGACAGGATTGACTGTACCCCGAAACAGAGAGAGGGTGGGAGACAGGATGGACCATACCCCGAAACGTACTGTAAGGTTTCCAAAATTTGCAGATCCCCAAAACCTAAGGAAAAAGGACTTTGGAACTACTTCAGTGATAAAAATGCATCTGGGCCTAACCTAAGGAATTTAAGACCAAAAACCAAGTTTTGGCATTTTAAAAACATGTCTGGGCCTGTAAAGGGAGAAAAGGCTACGAAGGAAGTTGGGTTCGACCTCTGCAAAAGCAGTTTGGGTATTGCAGTTAATTGCAATGTCTGGGTAACCAGAATGACCTCACTCAAAGCCCCAGCATGCATCAATATTTTGGCAATAGACCCTAGGAGGAGACAGTCCCACCCAAAACAACAGGTCCCATCAAACCGATTACAGAACCCATTAAAGACATGTATAAAGCAAATATTCGATCGAAGTCCTAGGCCCAGTCAAGAAACCCAAAACATGAGGACAATTCAAACTCCGATTAAACAACAGATCGACAGGATGGAGCTACCTGAAACCACTTCACACATTTACAAAACCAGTTAACACGCTAGTAAAGTCGTTACTGTTAACGAGGTCTTACAATGGGATTTGATTTGGGGTAGATAAGGCCACTTCAATTTACTATAATTAAAGACCCGTTCTCAACAGTTCTGGAGTTCTCCAGTAAAACAGTTGAAGGTGAACAGAAGGCAGTTCTGCAGTTCAATTGAAAAGCCTGTTTTCAGCAGAAGTCAGGGCTGGAGTTACAGAGTTCAGGAGAAACAAGGAAGAAGCAGCAAGGAGTTCCACAGTTCTGCAAGAAGGCAGCTCCACAGCTCGGAAGAAGACAGTTTAAACAGAGGCACAGTTCAACGGAAAGAAGTACAACAAAGAAGGCCAGCAGTTCAAGAGACCAGAGCGACTGCCTCAGTGACCATCGGACACCTCGCGGCAACAAGAGCCTTCTGAAACCTTTTACTCAAAAGACTCTAAACCCTAACTCTCAACTGTCAAGAACTGTCATTTGGTGAGCATTATCCCTGATCTTCTGGAATCAAACCTAGCTAGGCAGTGGGATTTGGGATGGATAAGGGTTTTTGTATATTGTATTTCTCCCTCGCTTGTACCGTGTGTTCTTCAACCTGTGTTTAAGCATTAAGTGTGTTTTAAGTTTGTTACCTTTTTCTTTAATAAAAGTCAAAATTCTTTCATTAAAACCTGTTGTCTACTGCACCTTTGTTCACAACCCCCAAATAAGTCCAAGGTCTAGAACCAGGGGCGTGGGAGCGATTCGAACCACTCACTGAGTCAGAGGTGAACCTGACCCACACACACCACCCCCTAGAGTACCCTGAAACAGAGAGTGAGGGGGAGACAGGAAGGACCGTGCCCCGAAACAGACAGAGGGTGGGAGACAGGATGGACTGTACCCCAAAACAGAGAGAGGGTGGTAGACAGGATGGACTGTACCCCGAAACAGAGAGAGGGTGGGAGACAGGATGGACCGTACTCCAAAACAGAGACAGAGTGGGAGACAGGATGGACCGTACCCTGAAACACAGAGAGAGTGGGAGACAGGATGGACCGTACCCTGAAACAGAGAGAGGGTGGGAGACAAGATGGACCGTACCCCAAAACAGAGAGAGGGTGGGAGACAGGATGGACCGTACCCCAAAACAGAGAGAGGGTGGGAGACAGGATGGACCGTACCCTGAAACAGAGAGAGAGTGGGAGACAGGATGGACTGTACCCCAAATCAGAGAGAGAGTGGGAGACAGGATGGACCGTACCCTGAAACAGAGAGGGTGGGAGACAGGATGGACCGTACCCCGAAACAGAGAGAGGGTGGGAGACAGGATGGACCGTACCCTGAAACAGAGAGAGGGTGGGAGACAGGATGGACCGTACCCTGAAACAGAGAGGGGGTGGAGACAGGATGGACCGTACCCCGAAACAGAGAGAGAGTGGGAGACAGGATGGACCATTCCCCACAACAGAGAGATGGTGGGAGACAGGACGGACTGTACCCCGAAACAGAGAGAGGGTGGGAGACAGGAAGGACGTACCCTGAAACAGAGAGAGAGTGGGAGACAGGATGGACCGTACCCCAAAACAGAGAGATGGTGGGAGACAGGATGGACCGTACCCCAAAACAGAGAGAGAGTGGGAGACAGGATGGACCGTACCCCAAAACAGAGAGAGGGTGGGAGACAGGATGGACGTACCCCGAAACAGAGAGAGAGTGGGAGACAGGATGGACTGTACCCCAAAACAGAGAGAGAGTGGGAGACAGGGTGGACCGTACCCCGAAACAGAGGGAGGGTGGGAGACAGGATGGACCGTACCCCAAAACAGAGAGAGGGTGGGAGACAGGATGGACCGTACCCCAAAACAGAGAGAGGGTGGGAGACAGGATGGACCGTACCCCAAAAACAGAGAGCGGGTGGGAGACAGGATGGACCGTACCCCAAAACAGAGAGAGGGTGGGAGACAGGATGGACCGTACCCCAAAACAGAGAGATGGTGGGAGACAGGATGGACCGTACCCCAAAACAGAGAGAGAGTGGGAGACAGGATGGACCGTACCCCAAAACAGAGAGAGGGTGGGAGACAGGATGGACGTACCCCGAAACAGAGAGAGAGTGGGAGACAGGATGGACCATACCCCAAAACAGAGAGAGAGTGGGAGACAGGGTGGACCGTACCCCGAAACAGAGGGAGGGTGGGAGACAGGATGGACCGTACCCCAAAACAGAGAGAGGGTGGGAGACAGGATGGACCGTACCCCAAAACAGAGAGAGGGTGGGAGACAGGATGGACCGTACCTCAAAAACAGAGAGCGGGTGGGAGACAGGATGGACCGTACCCCAAAACAGAGAGAGGGTGGGAGACAGGATGGACCGTACCCCAAAAACAGAGAGAGAGTGGGAGACAGGATGGACCGTACCCCAAAACAGAGAGAGGGTGGGAGACAGGATGGACCGTACCCCAAAACAGAGAGAGGGTGGGAGACAGGATGGACCGTACCCCAAAACAGAGAGAGGGTGGGAGACAAGGTGGACCGTACCCCAAAACAGAGAGAGAGTGGGAGACAGGATGGACCGTACCCCGAAACAGAGAGAGGGTGGGAGACAGGATGGACCGTACCCTGAAACAGAGAGAGGGTGGGAGACAGGATGGACCGTACCCTGAAACAGAGAGTGGGTGGAGACAGGATGGACCGTACCCTGAAACAGAGAGAGAGTGGGAGATAGGATGGACCGTACCCCAAAACAGAGAGAGAGTGGGAGACAGGATGGACCGTACCCCAAAACAGAGAGAGGGTGGGAGACAGGATGGACGTACCCCGAAACAGAGAGGGGGTGGAGACAGGATGGACCGTACCCTGAAACAGAGAGAGAGTGGGAGACAGGATGGACCATACCCCAAAACAGAGAGAGGGTGGGAGACAGGATGGACGTACCCCGAAAAAGAGAGGGGGTGGAGACAGGATGGACCATACCCCAAAACAGAGAGATGGTGGGAGACAGGATGGACCATACCCCGAAACAGAGAGAGGGTGGGAGACAGGATGGACCATACCCCAAAACAGAGAGAGGGTGGGAGACAGGATGGACCGTACCCCAAAACAGAGAGAGGGTGGGAGACAGGATGGACCGTACCCTGAAACAGAGAGAGGGTGGAAGACAAGATGGACCGTACCCCAAAACAGAGAGAGGGTGGGAGACAGGATGGACCGTACCCCAAAACAGAGAGAGGGTGGGGCCCAGGATGGACCGTACCCTGAAACAGAGAGAGAGTGGGAGACAGGATGGACCGTACCCCGAAACAGAGACAGGTTGGGAGACAGGATGGACCGTACCCTGAAACAGAGAGAGAGTGGGAGACAGGATGGACCGTACCCCAAAACAGAGAGAGGGTGGGAGACAGGATGGACTGTACCCTGAAACAGAGAGAGAGTGGGAGACAGGATGGACCATCCCCCAAAACAGAGAGATGGTGGGAGACAGGATGGACCATACCCCGAAACAGAGAGAGGGTGGGAGACAGGATGGACCATACCCCAAAACAGAGAGAGGGTGGGAGACAGGATGGACCGTACCCCAAAACAGAGAGAGGGTGGGAGACAGGATGGACCATACCCCAAAACAGAGAGAGAGTGGGAGACAGGATGGACTGTACCCCAAAACAGAGAGAGGGTGGGAGACAGGATGGACCATACCCCAAAACAGAGGGAGGGTGGGAGACAGGATGGACCGTACCCCAAAACTGAGAGAGAGTGGGAGACAGGATGGACCGTACCCCAAAACAGAGAGAGGGTGGGAGACAGGATGGACCGTACCCTGAAACAGAGAGAGGGTGGGAGACAGGATGGACCGTACCCTGAAACAGAGAGAGAGTGGGAGACAGGATGGACCGTACCCCAAAACAGAGAGAGGGTGGGAGACAGGATGGACCGTACCCCGAAACAGAGAGAGGGTGGGAGACAGGATGGACCGTACCCTGAAGCAGCCTCGATTTTAACTCCAGGTGGATACCCCGCTCAGGCCTTTGTTAAAATTGCAGTCAATTATGTCATCGGGCCGCAACGTGCATATGTAAAGAAGGACCCTGTTGGTCCCGGGCGCCTGTCCTTGCTGCCTGTTCAGGAGAGCAGGGTTAAAATTGCAGATGTTGCGATCACGGCAGCTTTCGGATGGGTCAGAACCAGAGTGATTTTAACTGCCTGCCCGCCAGGTTTCTGCTGAGCGAGTAGGGTTAAAATCGCCCTCAGAGAGAGGGAGTTGTGGGGTTGGCTTCCCAAGTGGGGGTTGTCCGGGTGAAACCTGGCCTCTTGGCCAGACGATGGCGGGTAGTGCGCACCAGTTTCCGGTTTGCCATGTGCTGCGTGAGGTCCTCTCTGGCAACGCGTTAACTCAGCTGTCAGGGGTGACAGTGTCAGGGTACTGACTGACTGCTCCGTCACCCGGGCCCCACCCCAGGGGGCACTGAGATACCCTGGGCCAGGGGAGAGCACGAGCAAGGCGGGACACTCATGCTCGCTGCGGGTCTGCTGCCGGCGGCTCAAATACTTTCAGCGACAACAGACGCAGGAATCCTGAGGAAAGCTGATGGGGGAAATCCCAGTGCCAGTTTGGCTTGTGCCGCACTGACCTGCTCAATCATTTCAACAACCCACTTCCTGGGACTCCGAATGATTGACAGGAGCACCTCAAATCGAGTGAGGGCACGAGGTCACGCTAGTGTAGTAGTTATCTCACTGGGCCGGTAACCCACAGAGCGGGACTAATAATCCAGTGAGTCCACATTTGAGAATTTGAATTTAGTTTAAAAAGCTGGTCTCAGTAAAAGTGACCATGAAACTATCAGATTGTTGTAAAATCAGAACTGGCTCACTAATGTCCCTGCCATCCTTACCCGGTCTGGCCTATTTGCGACTCCAGTTCCAGACCAACATGGTAGACTCTTCGCTGCCCTCTACCCTGCAGCAGTTCAAGGAGAACGGCCCCGCCACCTTCTCAGGGCAGCTGGGAATCGACAATAAATGCCAGCCTTGCCAGTAACGCCCACACCCCCAGAATTAACTTTGAAAATGATGAATTGGGAAGCACTTCCTCTGGAACGCAGTTTACACCAGGCCTTGCCTCAGCCCATGTGGCACCACACACAGGATCTGACTGCATGTGATGTCAGGTCCCTGTGCACTAACTCCATCAAACCTCCTCTCGCTCTTCCACACTCACAGCTCCCTGCCTCATCCGCAGCTGAATATTTAGGGAAGGCAATTTATCCTTTCTGAGAAAGAATGAATTGACCGTCTGCCCCTGGGGAGGGCAGATGAAGCTGGACAAGCTCTTCCTCAGTTAGTGAAGACTTATTTAGGGAATAAATAAAATTAGAGCTCTTTAAAGGGTCAATGAAGACATCAATCTTCAGCAGCCAAACAAATCACGGTGAAACAGGGGATCTGTCAGATAAAAGCAAGCTGCTGCTCTGAAACAAATGAATACAGATCGGACTATGCAGAGTCGGAATGATTCACTTCAAATCCACAGACCTGACGACAATTGCAGAATTAAACCAAACAAATTCAATATCAAGAATATTTTAATGAGATCAGGAATTGGTGAGTGGTGTTGCATTCTGCCCTGTTCTCTCATTCTGCTCTTCAATATTAAAGACTAGAAATGGAAAGACACCTTTGGTGCCAGAGACAGGAGAAATGATCCTTCAAGGGGAGGGGAGTGAGTGTGGGGATGGACAGGAGCGGCACTGACAGCAGTCAGTAACTGTGTGCCGAACCGGCAGGAGCAAACACCAAACATTTAACAGCATTTATGGAGCAACATCCTCAAGTGACTGCCATCAAATCCTGGCTGGGAATGGCCGTCTCCCGCCTGTACCACCCATGGGTGCTGGGGTGAGTGGGCGTGGGAGGGGAGCAGGAACTGGTGGGGCTGAGGTGGGCTGCGAAGAAACTGGTGGCAGGGGTGCTAACTCTGTCAGTTGTCCCCGGTTTGTGGTGGTGAATGGGGGGGGTCTGGGGGTGAATGGGGGGTCTGGGGGTGTATGGGGGATTCTGGGGGTGTATGGGGGGTGGGGTGAATGTGGGTCTGGGGGTGGTTGGGGGGTCTGGGGGTGAATGGGGGGTCTGGGGGTGAATGGGGGGGTCTGGGGGTGAATGGGGGTGAATGGGGGGGTCGGGGGTGAATGGGGTGTCGGGGGGTGAATGGGGTGTCTAGGGGGTGAATGGGGTGTCGGGGGTGGAATGGGGGGGTCGGGGGGTGAATGGGGGTGTCTGGGCGTGAATGGGGGGGTCGGGGGCTGAATGGGGTGTCGGGGGGTGAATGGGGTGTCGGGGGGTGAGTGATGTGTCTGGGGGGGTGAATGGGGGGGTCGGGGGGTGAATGGGGTGTCTGGGAGTGAGTGGGCCTGTCTGGGGGTGAATGGGGGTGGTCGGGGGGTGAATGGGGGGGTCGGTGGGTGAATGGGGGGGTCGGAGGGTGAATGGGGGGTCGGGGGGGTGAATGGGGTGTCGGGGGTGGAATGGGGGGGTCGGTGGGTGAATGGGGGGGTCGGGGGTGAATGGGGTGTCTGGGGGTGAATGGGGTGTCTGGGGGTGAATGGGATGTCTGGGGGTGAATGGGGTGTCTGGGGGTGAGTGGGGTGTCTGGGGGTGAGTGGGGGGTCGGTGGGTGAATGGGGGGGTCTGGGGGTGAATGGGGTGTCGGGGGGTGAATGGGGTGTCGGGGGGTGAATGGGGTGTCTGGGGGTGAATGGGGTGTCGGGGGGTGAATGGGGTGTCTGGGGGTGAGTGGGGTGTCTGGGGGTGAATGGGGGGGTCGGTGGGTGAATGGGGGGGTCTGGGGGTGAATGGGGTGTCTGGGGGTGAATGGGGTGTCGGGGGGTGAATGGGGTGTCTGGGGGTGAGTGGGGTGTCTGGGGGTGTATGGGGGGGTCGGTGGGTGAATGGGGTGTCTGGGGGTGTATGGGGGGTCGGTGGGTGAATGGGGTGTCTGGGGGTGAATGGGGTGTCGGGGGGTGAATGGGGTTTCTGGGGGGTAAATGGGGGGGTCGGGGTGAGTGGGGGGGTCTGGGGTTAGGATGGCCGCAGCCGGTGGGGCGGGTTACAGTGGGGACCTTTACCGACCCTGGTTTGAGGTCGTTACCTCAGTAAGATTGGTTTGGGCCCACAGAGCGGGGAATGTGCGTCAAGCCCCCCAGTGTCAGTGCGAGGACCTCGAGTTACACACAGTGATTGGGTCCCGCCGAGCTCCGCAGCATTCCTGTCTGTATCTCTTTACTTCACCTGAGGAAGGGGCGATCGATAGCTCCGAAAGCTTGTGATTTCAAATAAAACTGTTGGACTATAACCTGGTGTTGTGCGACTACTCAAATAGAGAGGAGCGAGTCTGTGGAACAGACCTCAGACGGATTTTAACATCCCCCCTTGGGATTCTGCCAGGTGGAAGGAGTCAAACATCACCCCTATCGAACGGGATTGGACAGAATTAAATTAAAAGATTTGAATATTAATCAGAAGCGTTTGTCAGAGTTGAACTTTTAATCATGATGGAGAATTCGCTATGTCATCCACAAACACAGTTTAATGCTCACCACAGCGTCAGACAGTTGTTGGCCAGAAGCTGTGATGAATCACAACCAGCGAAAGAATCCTTTTTGCTTTTTAAATCACTGCAGTTTATGGAAGCAGAGTAAGATCATAAAAGTCATTTGAATTGATAATCAGGCCGTCAATCTCAGCTTAAACTCCATTAGCACCACCACCAGCCAACACAGCGACACAACTCACAGAACACTTCTGCTGCACATGTAGCAGGGAATCAACACAGCTCAGCAACTAAACCTTCACTAACAAACCCACACAACCAGCAACTAAACCTTCACTAACAAACCCACACAGCTCAGCAACTAAACCTTCACTAACAAACCCACACAACCAGCAACTAAACCTTCACTAACAAACCCACACAACCAGCAACTAAACCTTCACTAACAAACCCACACAACCAGCAACTAAACCTTCACTAACAAACCCACACAACCAGCAACTAAACCTTCACTAACAAACCCACACAACCAGCAACTAAACCTTCACTAACAAACCCACACAACCAGCAACTAAACCTTCACCAAAATAGAATCATTGAATCACACAGCTCAGAAGGAGGCCATTTGGCCCATCGTACCTGTACTGGCTCTTTGTTAGAGCTATCCAATTAGTTCCACTCCCCTGCTCTTTCCCCTATAGCCCTGCAATTTATTTCTGTTCAAGTATTTATCCAATTCCCTTTGGAAAGTTGTTATTGAATCTGCTTCCACCGCCCTTTCAGGCAGCGCATTCCAGATCACAACAACTCGCTGCGGAAAAACATTCTCCTCATCTCCTCACTGGTTCATTTGGCAATCATCTTAAATCTATGTCCTCTGGTTACCGACCCTCTGGCCACTGGACACAGTTTCTCCCCATCCACTCTATCAAAACCTCTGTTAAATCTCCTCTTAGCCTTCTCTGCTCTAAGGAGAACAACCCCAACTTCTCCAGTCTCTCCATGTTACTGAAGTCCATCATCCCTGGTACCATTCCAATAAATCTCTCCCGCACCCTCTCCAAGACAATGATATCCTTCCTAAAGTGTGGTGCCCAGAATTGGACACAATACCCACATAACCAGGAACTAAAGTTTCATCAGACTTACCAAGAGTAAGTGGTTACAGGGGCGGGTCGGGCATGGGGGAGTCAGGGATGGGTGGGGGTCAATGGTGGTCCGGGGGGGTGAAGGGGGGTCAATGGTAGTCCGGGGGAGTGAAGGGGGGTCAATGGTGGTCCGGGGGGGTGAAGGGGGGTCAATGGTGGTCCGGGGGGGTGGTGAAGGGGGGTCAATGGTGGTCTGGGGGGGTGGTGAAAGGGGGTCAATGGTGGTCCGGGGGGGTGAAGGGGGACAATGGTGGTCCGGGGGGGGAGAAGGGGGGTCAATGGTGGTCCGGGGGGTGAAGGGGGGTCAATGGTGGTCCGGGGGAGTGAAGGGGGGTCAATGGTGGTCCGGGGGGTGAAGGGGGGTCAATGGTGGTCCAGGGGGGTGAAGGGGGGGTCAATGGTGGTCCGGGGGGGGTGAAGGGGGGTCAATGGTGGTCCGGGGGGGTGAAGGGGGGGTCAATGGTGGTCCGGGGGGGTGAAGGGGGGGTCAATGGTGGTCCAGGGGGTGAAGGGGGGTCAATGGTGGTCCGGGGGGGTGAAGGGGGGGGGTCAATGGTGGTCCAGGGGGTGAAGGGGGGTCAATGGTGGTCCGGGGGGGTGAAGGGGGGTCAATGGTGGTCCGGGGGGGGAGGTGAAGGGGGGTCAATGGTGGTCCGGGGGGGGGGGGTGAAGGGGGGTCAATGGTGGTCCGGGGGGGGTGAAGGGGGACAATGGTGGTCCGGGGGGGGTGAAGGGGGGTCAATGGTGGTCCGGGGGGGGAGGTGAAGGGGGGTCAATGGTGGTCCGGGGGGGAGGGGGTGAAGGGGGGTCAATGGTGGTCCGGGGGGGGTGAAGGGGGACAATGGTGGTCCGGGGGGGGTGAAGGGGGGTCAATGGTGGTCCAGGGGGGTGAAGGGGGGGTCAATGGTGGTCCGGGGGGGTGAAGGGGGGTCAATGGTGGTCCGGGGGGGTGAAGGGGGGGTCAATGGTGGTCCGGGGGGGTGAAGGGGGGGTCAATGGTGGTCCAGGGGGTGAAGGGGGGTCAATGGTGGTCCGGGGGGGTGAAGGGGGGGTCAATGGTGGTCCAGGGGGTGAAGGGGGGTCAATGGTGGTCCGGGGGGGTGAAGGGGGGTCAATGGTGGTCCGGGGGGGGAGGTGAAGGGGGGTCAATGGTGGTCCGGGGGGGGGGGGGGGGTGAAGGGGGGTCAATGGTGGTCCGGGGAGGGGGGTGAAGGGGGGTCAATGGTGGTCCGGGGAGGGGGGGTGAAGGGGGGTCATTGGTGGTCCGGGGGGGGGGGGGTGAAGGGGGGTCAATGGTGGTCCGGGGGGGTGAAGGGGGGTCAATGGTGGTCCGGGGGGGGGGGAGGTGAAGGGGGATCAATGGTAGTCCGGTGGGGTGAAGGGGGGTCAATGGTGGTCCGGGGGGGTGGTGAAGGGGGGTCAATGGTGGTCCGGGGGGGGGGGGGGGTGAAGGGGGGTCAATGGTGGTCTGGGGAGGGGGGTGAAGGGGGGTCAATGGTGGTCCGGGGGGGGGGGAGGTGAAGGGGGATCAATGGTAGTCCGGTGGGGTGAAGGGGGGTCAATTGGTGGTCCGGGGGGGGGGGGTGAAGGGGGGTCAATGGTGGTCCGGGGGGGGGGTTGAAGGGGGTCAATGGTGGTCCGGGGGGGGTGAAGGGGGGTCAATGGTAGTCCGGGGGGGTGAAGTGGGGTCAATGGTGGTCCGGGGGGGGGGGGGGTGAAGGGGAGTCACTGGTAGTCCGGGGTGGTGAAGGTGGGTCAATGGTGGTCCGGGGGGGGGGGGGGTGAAGGGGGGTCAATGGTGGTCCGGGGGGGGGTGAAGGGGGGTCAATGGTTGTCCGGGGGAGTGAAGGGGAGTCAATGGTAGTCCGGGGGGGTGAAGGGGGGTCAATGGTGGTCCGTGGGGGGTGAAGGGGAGTCAATGGTAGTCCGGTGGGGTGAAGGGGGGTCAATGGTTGTCCGGGGGGGGTGAAGGGGGGTCAGTGGTAGTCCGGGGGAGGGGGTGGAGGGGGAGGACAATGTTTGGCCGGGGTTGGGGAACAGTGATGGGGGTGGGTACAATCTGGGTCGATGGTCGAGGATGAGACTGGGTCAATGCTGGGCTGGAGGTCGATGGTCAGGAATGATGAGCCAGGGGCCAGGGATGAGAATGGGGGAGTTTGGGTCAATGCTGGAACAGGCAACATAGGAACAGGAGGAGGCCATTCAGCCCCTCGAACCTGTTCCACTATTCAATTAAATCATGGCTGATCTGTATCCTAACTCCATCCACTCGCATTGCTTCATATCCTTTAATACCCATGGATCAATCTCAGATTTAACATTATTAATTGAGCTAGCATCTACTGCTCTTTGTGAGAGAGTTCCTCACTTCTACCACCCTATGCATGAGGAAGTGTTTCCTAACTTTTCTCCTGAATGGCCTGGCTCTGATTTTAAGGTTATGAGGTATCGTAAGATTCAGATTAGCAATGGAGAGGAGCAAGGAACAATCTAGAGTGGAACTTCTGAACTGGAATAGGGCTAACTTCAATGGGATGCGAAAGGATCTAGCCAGGGTAAAATGGAACCAAAGACTGACAGGAAAAACTGTAACGTAACAACGGGTGATCTTTAAGGAGGAGATGATCCAAGTACAGGCTAGGTACATTCCAACAAGAGGGAAGGGTAAGTGAACCAAAGCAAGGGCTCCTTGGATGACAAGGGAGATTGAGAAGATGATAAAACAAAAAAAGAGGGTGTATGATGCATGTCAGGTGAATTCTTCAATGGAGAACCAGAACAAATAGAATAAGTTGAGAAGGGAAGTGAAGATGAAAATAAGATTGGCAAAGAGAGAATATGAGAGTAGAATGGCGGTTAACATAATAGGGAACCCAAAAATCTTCTACCGGCATGTAAACAGTAAGCGGGTAGTAAGAGGCGGGGTGGTGCCTATTAGGGTCAAAGATGGTGATATATGCTGAGAGGTGCAGGGCAAGGCTAGAATACTCAATGAGCACTTTGTATCGGTGTTTACCAAGGAGGTGGATGCTGACAAAATATCGGTAGAAGTGGAAAAGGTAGAAGCAATGGAAGGGGTGAAAATTGATAGACAGGATGTACTAGAAAGGCTGGGTATGCTTAGAATGGATAAGTCGCCTGGTCCAGATGGCTTGCATCCCAGGTTGCTAAGGGAATTGGGGGAGGAGACAGCGGAAGGGCTTGCCATAATTTTCCAATCTTCCATAGATGCGGGGAAGGTTCCTGAGGATTGGAAAATGGCAAATGTGACACCATTGTTCAAGAAAGGGTATAAGGACAATCCTAGTAACTACAGGCTGGACAGTTTAACATCAGTGGTGGGTAAAGTTTTAGAAACAATAATCAAGGAAAAAATTAACAGGCACTTGGAGAGGTTTAAGCTGATTAAGGAGAGCCAACACAGATTTGTAAAAGGCAGATCGTGTTTGACTAATCTAATTGAATTTTTTAGGAAGTAACAGGGAGGATTGATGAAGGGAATGCAATGGATGTTATCTGCATGGATTTTCAGAAGGCGTTTGACAAAGTACCACATAGAAGGCTGGTTAACAAAATTGAGGCTCATGGGATAGGTGGGTCAGTGGCAGCTTGGATAAGGAATTGGCTTAAGGACAGAAAACAGCGAGTTGTGGTAAATGGCTGTTTTTCAGACTGGAGGATGGTAGACAGTGGTGTTCCCCAAGGGTCAGTGCTGGGGCCACTGCTTTTTTTGATATATAGAAATGATCTGGATATTGGAATACAGGAGTAGAATTTCTAAATTTGCCGATGACACCAAACTTGGGGGTGTGGCAAACAGTGAAGATGATACCAATCGACTGGAACAGGACATAGAAAGGCTAGCAGTATAGGCAGACAAGTGGCAGATGGAATTTCATACAGAGAAGTGTGAGGTGATGCATTTTGGCAGAAGGAACAGGGAGAGGCAATATACACTTAATGGCACAGTTTTAAAGAGTGTGCAGGGACAGAGGGACCTGGGAGTTAATGTGCATAGGTCCCTGAAGGTGGCAGAACATATTGAGAGAGTGGTTAGCAAAGCATATGGAATCTTGGGCTTCATAAGTAGAGAAGTTATGCTGAACCTTTATAAAGCGCTGGTTAGGCCACAACTGGAGTATTGCGTCCAGTTCTGGTCACCACACTTTAGGAAGGATGTGAAGGCCCTTGAGAGGGTGCAGAGGAGATTTACCAGAATGGTTCCGGGGATCTGGGATCTTAACTACAAGGGCAGGTTTGAGAAGCTGGATTTGTTTTCATTTGAGCAAAGGAGGTTGAGGGGTGATTTGATACAGGTGTACAAGATTATGACGGGTTTGGATAGGCTAGATGGGGAAAGGCTGTTCCCACTAGTTGATGGTACAAGGACTAGGGGACACAGATTTAAGGTTTTGGGCATGAGATACAGGGGGGACGTGAGGAAAAACTTTTTTACGCAGCGAGTGGTGAGGACCTGGAACTCGCTGCCGACGGAAGTGGTGGAAGCGGAGACACTCAATGTTTTCAAGGGGAGACTGGATAGGCACTTGAGGGAAATAAACTTGCAGGGCTACGGGGATAGAGCGGGGGAATGGGACTGACTGGATTGCTCTACAGAGAGCCGGCACGGACTCGATGGGCCAAAGGACCTCCTTCTGTGCCGTTATGACTGTATGACCCCTTGTCCTAGACTCCCCCACCAGCGGAAAAAGTTTCTCTCTATCTACCCTATCGATTCCTTTCAAAATCCTAAAAACATCAATCAAATCACCCCTTAACCTTCTATATTCCACGGAATACAAGCCTATTTTATGTAATCGCTCCTCCTAATCCAACCCGTGGAGCCCTGGTAACATTCTGGTGAATCTGCGCTGTGCTCCTTCCGAGGCCAATATATCCTTCCTGAGGTGTGGTGCCCACAGTACTCCAGATGTGGTCTAACCAGGGCTTTGTACAGCTGTAGCAAATCTTCCTCCCCTTTATACTCTAGCCCTCTAGTTATAAAGGCTGGCATTTGATTAGCCATTTTGTTTTTTTGGGTTTTTTTGGGGGGTTTTTTTGTACCTGACCACGACATGTTATTGTTCTGTGTACATGGACCCCTAAATCTCTTTGGACCTCCACTGTTCCGAGCTTTTCCACATTTCAATAATACTTGGATCTATTCATTTTTGTCCAAAGTGGATAACCAGCGGTACAGCTGCTCCTGTCCCCGCACTGTTGCCAGTGTCCCATGAAATGGAACCCCTTCCCACACTGCTCACATAGCCAGGGTCGGGGATGGGGTTGGGTGTCGGGGCAGGGATGGGGTTCAAGGATGGGAGTAGGGGGTCAGGGTAGCGGTCGAGCGAGGATGGGGGTCGGGGGTTAGGGATGGGGGTCGGGGGTTAGGGATTGGGGTCAGGGGTTAGGGATGGGAGTCAGGGGTTAGGGATGGGGGTCGGAGATGGGGGTCAGGGGTTAGGGATGGGGGTCGGGGGTTAGGGATGGGGGTCGGGGGTTAGGGATGGGGATCGGAGATGGGGTTCGGGGGTTAGGGATGGGGGTCAGAGATGGGGTTCGGGGGTTAGGGATGGGGGTCAGAGATGGGGTTCGGGGGTTAGGGATGGGGATCGGAGATGGGGTTCGGGGGTTAGGGATGGGGGTCAGAGATGGGGTTCGGGGGTTAGGGATGGGGGTCAGAGATGGGGTTCGGGGGTTAGGGATGGGGGTCAGAGATGGGGTTCGGGGGTTAGGGATGGGGATCGAGATGGGGTTCGGGGGTTAGGGATGGGGGTCAGAGATGGGGTTTGGGGGTTAGGGATGGGGGTCAGAGATGGGGTTCGGGGGTTAGGGATGGGGGTCAGAGATGGGGTTCGGGGGTTAGGGATGGGGGTCAGAGATGGGGTTCGGGGGTTAGGGATGGGGGTCGGAGATGGGGGTCAGGGGGTTAGGGATGGGGGTTGAGGATGGGGGTCAGGGGGTTAGGGATGGGGGTTGAGGATGGGTCAGGGGGTTAGGGATGGGGGTCGGGGATGGGGGTCGGGGATGGGGGTCAGGGGGTTAGGGATGGGGGTAGGGATCTGGTCAGGGGGTTGAGGATGGGGGTCAGGGGGTTAGGGATGGGGGTTGAGGATGGGGGTCAGGGGGTTAGGGATGGGGGTTGAGGATGGGGGTCAGGGGGTTAGGGATGGGGGTCGGGGATGGGGGTCGGGGATGGGGGTCAGGGGGTTAGGGATGGGGGTAGGGGATCTGGTCAGGGGGTTGAGGATGGGGGTCAGGGGGTTAGGGATGGGGGTTGAGGATGGGGGTCAGGGGGTTAGGGATGGGGGTAGGGGATCTGGTCAGGGGGTTGAGGATGGGGGTCAGGGGGTCGGGGATGGGGGTCAGGGGGTTAGGGATGGGGGTCGGGGGGTTAGGGATGGGGGTTGAGGATGGGGGTCAGGGGGTTAGGGATGGGGGTTGAGGATGGGGGTCAGGGGGTTAGGGATGGGGGTTGAGTATGGGGGTCAGGGGGTTAGGGATGGGGGTCGGGGATGGGGGTCAGGGGGTTAGGGATGGGGTCGGGGATGGGGGTCGGGGATGGGGTTCGGGGGTCGGGGATGGGGTTCGGGGGTCGGGGATGGGGGTCGGGGGTCAGGAATGGGGGTCGGGGGTAGGGGTCGGGGTCTATATATCACTCAGTTGGTATAAGGTCTCCTGATGCTGTGGGTTGGATGTCAAAAGGAAAGAAATGCTTGCATTTATATCGCGCCTTTCATGACCACCGGACGTCACAAAGCGCTTCACATCCAATTAAGTGCTTTTTGAAGTGTGGTCACTGTTGTAATGTAGCAAACGCGGCAGCCAATTTGCACACAGCAAGATCCCACAGGCAGCAATGAAAGAATGACCAGATAATCTGTTTTAGTGATGCTGACTGAGGGATAAATATTGGCCAGGACACCGGGGAGAACTCCCCTGCTCTTCCTCGAAATAGTGCCATGGGATCTTATACCTCCACCTGAGAGAGCATCTCATCTGAAAGAAATAATGAGACTCATCACCATTTCAAACACCACATCATTCAGTATTGTTATTATGCATCTGTCTCCAATTTCTCAATTATGAAAAACTCTGAACAACATCCCTTGATATTTTGGTTCTGTTTGAATAACTCAGTGCCATTGTTATCCTTGACACACACACTGCCCATCTCCAACTAATGGACAGCAGCCCCTGCTGCTCACCCTTGAACCCCCACATCAAAGCTCTCAGTGCCGAGACAATCAGCTCTGTTACTGATACGGAGAATATAATCAGCAGAAACCGACACACACTCTCCAGCCCGGGGACTCAGCCCAATCCCCACACTGCTAACATCCACGCTCCACGCTCCACACTGATGGAGAACACTCCCCATCGTGGGGAGCTGGGACAGCTCTATGTTGAGAGGCACTTGCTCTCTGTAATGGTTGTTTGTAGAGAAGAGGTTATCTTTTATTTAAGAGCGCTCCTGATCCACTCAATCAGACGCAGAGCTTTTTGTGCAGCCTCGCTGTGTTTTTGGGACAATAGGTGATCGAGAGAGCTCCAAGGAGTCTATTCGGAGTTCACCTCTGATAGTCATCTGGAAAGGTCACGGGCAGTGAGAACACTGACCAACAACCAAGCTTCCCGATCAATCAGAACATTCACAAAAGCTGAAAAGGTTAATCAACAAAAATAGACAACATGGTTCAGGAACCAGATTCAGCAACTCACTCCAGACTATGTGTTATCCCGTGTAACTCACTCCAGCCTGTGTGTTATCCCGTGTAACTCACTCCAGCCTGTGTGTTATCCCGTGTAACTCACTCCAGCCTGTGTGTTATCCCGTGTAACTCACTCCAGCCTGTGTGTTATCCCGTGTAACTCACTCCAGCCTGTGTGTTATCCCATGTAACTCACTCCAGCCTGTGTGTTATCCCGTGTAACTCACTCCAGCCTGTGTGTTATCCCGTGTAACTCACTCCAGCCTGTGTGTTATCCCGTGTAACTCACTCCAGCCTGTGTGTTATCCCGTGTAACTCACTCCAGCCTGTGTGTTATCCCATGTAACTCACTCCAGCCTGTGTGTTATCCCGTGTAACTCACTCCAGCCTGTGTGTTATCCCGTGTAACTCACTCCAGCCTGTGTGTTATCCCATGTAACTCACTCCAGCCTGTGTGTTATCCCGTGTAACTCACTCCAGCCTGTGTGTTATCCCGTGTAACTCTCTCTGCTCACATGGGCCTGTTTGAAGGCAGGCCTTGGATTAAATTGCCAGTAAATGGCAATACATGAGCAGCTGTCACTGTATCCCTCTGGGAATTCCTTCACTCATAGACAGGTTGAGAACTGCAGAATGTGGGCTTCATAGAATCATAGAAAGTTACAGCACAGAAGGAGGCCATTTCGGCCCATCGTGTCCGCGCTGTCCGACAAACAGCTATCCAGCCTAATCCCACTTCCCAGCTCTTGGTCCGTAGCCCTGCAGGTTACAGCGTCCCAAGTGCACGTCCAAGTACTTTTTAAATGTGGTTAGGGTTCCTGCCTCTACCATCCTTTCAGGTAGTGAGTTCCAGACCCCCACAACCCTCTGGGTAAAGATATTTTCCCTCAAATCCCCTCTAAACCTTCCACCAATTACTTTAAATCTGTGCCCCCTGGTTTTTGATCCCTCTGCTAAGGGAAATAGGTCCTTTCTATCCACTCTATCTAGGCCCCTCATAATTTTATACACCTCAATAAGTTCTCCCCTCAGCCTCCTCTGTTCCAAAGAAAACAGACCCAGCCTATCCAGTCTTTCCTCATAGCTAAGATTCTCTACTCCCGGCAACATCCTTGTAAATTTCCTCTGTGCCCTCTCTAGTGCAATCACATCATTCCTGTAATGTGGTGACCAGAACTGCACGCAGTACTCTAGCTGAGGCCTAACGAGTGTTTTATACAGTTCAAGCATAACCCCCCTGCTCTTGTATTCGATGCCACGGCTAATAAATGCAAGCATTCCGTATGCCTTCTTAACCACCTTATCTAGCTGGCCTGCTACCTTCAGGGATCTGTGGACATGCACTCCATGCTTGTTAAAATATAAGAGGTGAGATATGTCCGAGGCAAACATGCAAAATGGGTGATAGTGAATCGGCACCTCCCCCTTTCACACCCTCCCCCATTCACACCTCCCCCATTCACACCCTCCGCCATTCACACCTCCCCCATTCACACCCTCCGCCATTCATTCCCTCCCCCTTTCACATCCTCCCCCTTTCACACCTCCCCCTTTCACACCCTCCCCCATTCACACCCTCCGCCATTCATTCCCTCCCCCATTCACACCCTCCGCCATTCACACCTCCCCATTCACACCCTCCGCCATTCATTCCCTCCCCCTTTCACATCCTCCCCCTTTCACACCCTCCCCCATTCACACCTCCCCCATTCACACCCTCCCCCATTCACACCTCCCCCATTCACACCCTCCCCCATTCACACCTCCCCCTTTCACACCTCCCCATTCACACCCTCCCCCATTCACACCTCCCCCTTTCACACCTACCCATTCACACCCTCCCCCATTCACACCTCCCCCATTCACACCCTCCCCCATTCACACCTCCCCCATTCACACCCTCCCCCATTCACACCTCCCCCTTTCACACCTCCCCATTCACACCCTCCCCCATTCACACCTCCCCCTTTCACACCTCCCCGATTCACACCCTCCCCCATTCACACCCTCCCCCATTCACATCCTCCCCCTTTCACACCCTCCCCCATTCACACCCTCCCCCTTTCACATCCTCCCCCATTCACACCCTCCCCCATTCACACCCTCCCCCTTTCACACCCTCCCCCATTCACACCCTCCCCCTTTCACACCTACCCATTCACACCCTCCCCCATTCACACCCTCCCCCATTCACACCCTCCCCCATTCACACCCTCCCCCATTCACACCCTCCCCCATTCACACCCTCCCCCTTTCACACCTCCCCCATTCACACCCTCCCCCATTCACACCCTCCCCCATTCACACCCTCCCCCATTCACACCCTCCCCCATTCACACCCTCCCCCTTTCACACCCTCCCCCATTCACACCCTCCCCCATTCACACCCTCCCCCATTCACACCTCCCCCATTCACACCCTCCCCCATTCATACCTCCCCCATTCACACCCTCCCCCAGTCACACCCTCCCCCATTCACACCCTCCCCTATTCACACCCTCCCCCATTCACACCCTCCCCCATTCACACCTCCCCCTTTCACGCCCTCCCCCATTCACACCTCCCCCATTCACACCTCCCCCTTTCCCATCCTCCCCCATTCACACCCTCCCCCATTCACACCCTCCCCCATTCACACCCTCCCCCATTCACACCTCCCCCATTCACCCCTCCCCTATTCACACCTCCCCCATTCACACACTCCCCCATTCACACCTCCCCCATTCCCACCTCCCCCATTCACACCCTCCCCCATTCACACCTCCCCCATTCACCCCCTCCCCCATTCACACCTCCCCCATTCACACCTCCCCCATTCACACCCTCCCCCTTTCACATCCTCCCCCATTCACCCCTCCCCTATTCACACCTCCCCCATTCACACATCCCCCATTCACACCTCCCCCATTCACACCCTCCCCCTTTCACATCCTCCCCCATTCACCCCTCCGCTATTCACACCTCCCCCATTCACACCTCCCCCATTCACACCTCCCCATTCACCCCCTCCCCTATTCACACCCTCCCCCATTCGCACCCTCCGCCATTCACACCTCCCCCATTCACACCTCCCCCATTCACACCCTCCCCCATTCACACCTCCCCCATTCACACCTCCCCCATTCACCCCCTCCCCCATTCACACCCTCCCCCATTCACACCCTCCCTGGTTCACACCTCCGCTCTCCCCCCCCACCCCCGATTTTCTTTACGATCTACTATCACCCATTTTGTACTTTGACCAAGGCAGATTTCACCCCCATACTGTCCGCCTCTGTGTTCATCTTGAACCAGAATCTGGTGCTTTTTACTCAATGCATTAACCTTCTTGCAGCAGGTCTGGGGCAGTGTCTGGACACATCCTGCCTCGTTATCATCCTCCCTTGTATTTTCCACCTTTCCTCCTTTGTTTCGGCCCCTCTCTCTGCCAGTCTCTCCCCCATCTTCCTGCCCATTGTCCCTGACCGGACCTTCATCTCATCTTTCACTTATAATTTGTTTCTCTCTCAATGTCCAAACCTCTCTCGGATTAGCCACGAATAAGGCAAGTATAGTCTCACAGCTCTTCTGCATAATTCCCCTGTCGAGGTCAGGGTTGGAGCAGTGCTGAAGGAAATATTGTCACATTGCATCATTTTTATCCGTGGAGATGGGGCATCTCAGCACCAAGTGCAGCAATGTCCTTGCTGATGTGTGTACTTCTAATCTACATTGTATTGATTGAGTTCCAGCCTTACTCAGCCTTCCTTCACAATCAGCAGGATGTGATGCGATGTGCTGAGTTAGCTTTAAGGACCTCTTTCACTGGCCTCTGCAAGGACATTTGTAAGAAAAGGATGGCACGGACTCAGAGTGTAGATTGGGGACAATCAGCCCAGCTCACTGCCAAGGTCTGGTGACTGGAGGAAGAAGCAAAAGAGGAAGAATCAGAAGAGGAGGAAGCAGAAGGAAGGATGCATCCCAGACAGCCCCTTTCTGGCCGGGATATCCGGGATGAAATCATCTGCCTATGGTCCCAGTGACCACAACCCCAATTCCCCTTTCAACATTAATCCCACACCTTCCCTTCCCTCTGTTACTGACCATCACAATGTCCTCTTGGTCACGATGCTGAAATAAAAGCCACCACAAAGCAAACTTTCCAATCCATCTATATATGTCTATTCATCCAACGTGACATCAAGAAGTTAACTCATCACCCATATGCATTCTCTTAGTGAGTGTCTTGTGTGTGCCTTTGCCTGTCCTACTGATGTCACGCAGTGCTACCCCAGTGGCTGCAGTATGGCTAGTGGAAAGCTGCCAACTTTCAGTGGGGGAAACTGCAGATGTTCTTGCTGGTTGACCTTGAGGAGCTGGTGGCTGGGAGTGTGAAATCGAGTGATGGTGTTTCTTCTTCTTCTTCACTCTCCTCTCCCTCTTCTTGGTCAACCATTGACTGGGCAGACTGGATTTCTTGGGTCTGTGAAATGAGGAAGGCACAAGGGTGGAGCTGTGGTGAGGGGAGGGCGGGAAAGCAAGAGGTGGATGCTTACACCATGTGCAGCTTGTAAATCAGAAAATTGTGGGATGAGGGGGAAGTGGGATGTGAGAAGGAGGATAATGTACAAGGATACCAGCATCTTGTGTCCTTTCAGGCCCACTGCTGGCCAAGGGCTCAGCCATGCCCCTGCCAAGAATGGCCTGCACCGTCTCCTCCAAGGGGGTGAGGTGAGGCTAGGAATGGGAGATGTGCCTCATGATTGGCACAGATTCTTAGTAAGTGAGTGATTGTGGTGGGGGTCCTGCATTGAGCAGTGTGTGAGGCCAGTGATTCAGTTGGTAGGAGACGGCTTTTGAAGATGCATTCACTGACCTTGACCAGTGGTCTGAGGTCATGAAGCTCCTTTGGACACTGGAGCCAGGTGGTGGGGGCGACACTGCTGGCAGTGACGGCCTCGATGATGTACTCCCACATCGTTCTTTCTGGAGGGCCTCCTGGCCCCTGTGGGTAGAGGGCCGCTCTTACAGTGTTGACCCCCTGCACAAAGCTGGAATGCTGTGTCTGAGACCCTGGCTGCCCCTCCCTGGCCTGTTGAGCTATTTGTGTTAGTGCTGAAGCACTTTTACCATTTTTTTATGTGCAGAAGGCAGTTCAGCTTTAAGAGCTGAAAACTCCCATTTTGGAATTACTTTTAATTTTTTTAAGGCATTTGCGCTCTAAGGGCTAAAGACTGCCTATTTTACATTATTTTTTATATTTTAGAAGGCAGTTTCCATTTAAGGGCTCAAGACTTGTTTCTAAAATGACAGACCAGCTTTAAGAAAAGGCAGCCTCGCTCCAGGGACGCTGCGGCCACACGACGTTGGGTCTCCCGCTGAGCGCACAGCCTGAGGCAGGGTGGTCTTCGCTCGACTGCGTGCTCCAATCATTCTCATCAGCAGGCTGCACCAATGTAACCGCGCTGCCTGCCATCCTTTTATGGGGGCGAGCAAACCTCGCCCTGTGGTGGCACCGCCAGTTTTGGGGCTTTATTGGATTTCTAGGCCACAGAGTATAAAAGCAAAGAAGTTATGATGAATCTTTATAGAACACTGGTTCGGCACGAGCTGGAGGATTGTGTCCAATTCTGGTCACCACACTTTGGGAAGGATGTCCAGGCCTTGGAGAGGGTGCGGAGGAGATTTACCAGAATGGAACCAGGAATGAGGGACTTCAGTTACATGGAGAGACTGGAGACGCTGGGGTCGTTCTCAGAGCAGAGAAGGTTAAGGGGAGATTTAATAGAGGTGTTCAAAATTATGAAGGATGACAGAGTAAATAAGGAGAAACTGTTTCCACTGGCAGGAAGGTCGTTAACCAGAAGTCACAGATTTAAATTGACTGGCAAAAGAACCAGAGGAGACCTGAGGAGAATTTTTTTCCGCAGCGAGTTGTTGTGAGCTGGAATGTGCTGCCTGAAAGGGCGGTGGAAGCAGAGTCAATAGGAACTTTCAAAAGGGAATTGGATAAATACTTGAAAAAGAGAAATTTGCAGGGCTATGGGGAAAGAGCAGGGGTGAGTGGGACTAATTGGAGAGCACTCCCAAAGAGCCAGCATAGGCTCGATGGGCTGAATGGCCTCCTCCTCCGCTGTATTATTCCATGATTCTCTGATTCAATGTCTGATATCGGTGTTGGAGAGATCCTCACTGGCAGTCTCAGGAAGCCTGTGATATTTTTCTTTAAGTGAACCTGAGTTTTAACCCTGTGTGTGCTGTGACCAACAGCAACAGAACCCAAACTCCGAGCTATCCTGCCCATCGCACGCACTGCAGTGCCGGGACAGCCGGTTCCGCAGGAGACGGTGTTACTGTCAGCACCTTCCTGGTGCGGACCCAGCCCGTCACCCGGCGGAGTCCAGTCTCATTGCCATATTCACAGTGAGCGGCCCCGTTATCCGGATCAGCTCACCGATCATGGGGGGGGGGGATTCCAGCGACTCCTCTGTGGAGCTGAGACAGTCCCGTTAAAGGGGGATACGACCCCGGGGATGGGTGGGGAGGGCAGCGGGCGGCTGGAATCCTGTGTGGACAGCAGGAGCGTTAACCTCCCTAACCACCCGGCCCTTATTTGAAGTGGCCTCACCAGCTTCTGTCCCTTTAAAGATCAACATCAGTATTGATTACAGCAGGGCTGCTCTCTGTCCACCCTCACTCTGCTCACTGGAGATGACGCGAGGATTGATTTCAATCGATTCTTCAGCTTGTTTTACTCTCCTGTGAGGTGAACGCACGAGGAACAGTTATAATCCAACTCACTCAGTTCTTTTCTGTGTCTATGTGTGTGTCTCTGGCCCCGATTTTAACTCCCCTCCCCATTCACAATTTAGCTGCCAGCCCGGACTGATACCACGCTATCCTGCCACCCCAAGGCCCAGACTCCTCGTGCTCACTGTGAGCTACAGAGTCCACCCCACCCTCTGCTCCCCACACAGGATCAGGGCCAGTGTCTCCCTCCACCCCCCACACAGGATCAGGGCCAGTGTCTCCCTCCGCTCCCCACACAGGATCAGGGCCAGTGTCTCCCTCCACCCCCCACACAGGATCAGGGCCAGTGTCTCCCTCCGCTCCCCACACAGGATCAGGGCCAGTGTCTCCCTCCACTCCCCACACAGGATCAGGGCCAGTGTCTCCCTCCGCTCCCCACACAGGATCAGGGCCAGTGTCTCCCTCCGCTCCCCACACAGGATCAGGGCCAGTGTCTTCCTCCGCTCCCCACACAGG
>JASTWF010000546.1:167500-172500 GCA_030390025.1 Squalus acanthias | reverse complement strand
GCATCTCTGTGTGTGCCTATGTATGTGTGTGTGTGTGTGTTTCTGCATGTGTGTCTGTGTTTCTGCGTGTGCGTTTGTCTGTGTGTGTCTGTTTGTGTGTGTGCGTATGTGTGTGTCTTTCTGTGTGTGTATGCGTGTGTCTGTGTCTGTATGTGCATGTGTGTGTGCATGTGTGTGAATGTGTGTGTGTGTGAGTGTGTGTGTGAGTGGGTGAGTGTGTGTGTTTGTGTGAGTGTGTGAGTGTTGTGTGTGTGAGTGTGTATCTGTCTGTGTGAGTGTGTGTCTCTGTGAGTGTGTGTCTGTGTGTGCGTGTGTTTGTGTGTGTGTGAATGTGTCTGTGTGTGTGTGTATGTCTGTGTGTGTGTTTGTGTGTCCGTGTGTCATTGCATGTGTGTGTATCTGTGTGTGTGTGCGTGTCTGTGTGTGCATGTGTCTCTGTCTGTGTCTGTGTGTTTGTGTGCGTGTGTGTGTGTCTGTGTGTGTGTGTTTGTGTGTGTGCGTGTGTGTGTGTCTGTGTGTGTGTGTGTCTGTGTGTGTTTGTGCGTGTGTGTGTGCACATGTGTGTCCGTGTGTCTGTGTGTGTGTGCGTGTGTGTGCATGTGTGTGTGCGTGTGTCTGTGTTTCTGCGTGTGCGTTTGTCTGTGTGTGTCTGTTTGTGTGTGTGCGTATGTGTGTGTCTTTCTGTGTGTGTATGCGTGTGTCTGTGTGTGTATGTGCATGTGTGTGTGCATGTGTGTGTATGCGTGTGTGCGTGTGTCTGCGTGTGGGTGCGTGCCTGTGTCTGTGGGTGTGTGTGTGTGAGTCTGTGTGTGCATGTGTTTGTGTGTGTGTGAATGTGTCTGTGTGTGTGTGTATGTCTGTGTGTGTGTTTGTGTGTCCGTGTGTCATTGCATGTGTGTGTATCTGTGTGTGTGTGCATGTCTGTGTGTGCATGTGTCTCTGTCTGTGTGTGTGTGTGCGTGCGTGTGTGTGTGTCTGTGTGTGTGTGTGTGCTCGTGTGTCTGTGTCTGTGTGCGTGTGTGTGCATGTGTCTCTGTCTGTGTGTGTGCGCGTGTGTGTGTGTGTGTCTGTGTGTGTGTGTGTGCATGTGTGTCTGTGTCTGTGTGCGTGTGTGTGCGTGTGTCTCTGTGTGTGTATTTGCGTTTGTGTGTGTATGTGTCTGTGTGTGTGTATGTGCATGTGTCTGTGTCTGTGTGTGTGTGCATTCGTGTGTCTGTGTGTGTGCGTGTGTGTGTGCATCTGTGTGTGTGTGTGCATGTGTCTGTGTATGTGTGTGTGTCTGTATGTGTGTATCTGTGTTTGTGTCTGTGTGTGTGTGTATGTGTGTGTGTGTATCTGTGTTTGTGTGTGTGTGTCTGTGTGCATGTGTGTGAGTGTGTGTGTGTGCATGTGTGTGTGTGTATTTGTGTGTGTGTGTGTGTGTGTGCGTGTGTGTGTGCGTGTCTGTGTGTGTATGTGTGCATGTGTGTGTGTCTGTGTGTGTGTATTTGTGTGTGTGTTTGTGTGTGTGTGTGCGTCTCTGTGTGTGTATGTGTGCATGTGTGTGTGTCTGTGTGTGTGTGTCTGTGGGTGTGTGTTTGTGTGTGTGCGTGCGTGTGTGTGTGTTTGTGTGTATCTGTGTCTATGTGTCTGTGTGTTTGTGTGCGTGTGCGTGTGTCTGTGTGTGTGTGTGTGCATCTGTCTGTGTGTCTATGTGTGTCTGTTTTTGTGTGTACATCTGTCTGTCTGTGAGTGTCTATGTGTGCGTGTCTCTGTATGTGTTTGTGTGTGTTCTGTGTGTGTGCATGTGTGTGCATGTGTGTGTGTGCCTATGTATGTGTGTGTGTGTGTGTTTCTGCATGTGTGTCTGTGTTTCTGCGTGTGCGTTTGTCTGTGTGTGTCTGTTTGTGTGTGTGCGTATGTGTGTGTCTTTCTGTGTGTGTATGCGTGTGTCTGTGTCTGTATGTGCATGTGTGTGTGTGTGTGTGAGTGTGTGTGTGAGTGGGTGAGTGTGTGTGTTTGTGTGAGTGTGTGAGTGTTGTGTGTGTGAGTGTGTATCTGTCTGTGTGAGTGTGTGTCTCTGTGAGTGTGTGTCTGTGTGTGCGTGTGTTTGTGTGTGTGTGAATGTGTCTGTGTGTGTGTGTATGTCTGTGTGTGTGTTTGTGTGTCCGTGTGTCATTGCATGTGTGTGTATCTGTGTGTGTGTGCGTGTCTGTGTGTGCATGTGTCTCTGTCTGTGTGTGTGTGTGCGTGCGTGTGTGTGTGTCTGTGTGTGTGTGTGTGCACGTGTGTCTGTGTCTGTGTGCGTGTGTGTGCATGTGTCTCTGTCTGTGTGTGTGCGCGTGTGTGTGTGTGTCTGTGTGTGTGTGTGTGCATGTGTGTCTGTGTCTGTGTGCGTGTGTGTGCGTGTGTCTCTGTGTGTGTATTTGCATTTGTGTGTGTATGTGTCTGTGTGTGTGTATGTGCATGTGTCTGTGTCTGTGTGTGTGTGCATTTGTGTGTCTGTGTGTGTGCGTGTGTGTGTGCATCTGTGTGTGTGTGTGCATGTGTCTGTGTATGTGTGTGTGTCTGTATGTGTGTATCTGTGTTTGTGTCTGTGTGTGTGTGTATGTGTGTGTGTGTATCTGTGTTTGTGTGTGTGTGTCTGTGTGCATGTGTGTGAGTGTGTGTGTGTGTGTGCGTGTGTGTGTGTGTATTTGTGTGTGTGTTTGTGTGTGCGTGCGTGTGTGTGTGCGTGTCTTTGTGTGTATGTGTGCATGTGTGTGTGTCTGTGTGTGTGCATGTGTGTGTGTATTTGTGTGTGTGTTTGTGTGTGTGTGTGTGCGTCTCTGTGTGTGTATGTGTGCATGTGTGTGTGTCTGTGTGTGTGTGTCTGTGTGTGTGTGTTTGTGTGTGTGCGTGCGTGTGTGTGTGTTTGTGTGTATCTGTGTCTATGTGTCTGTGTGTTTGTGTGCGTGTGCGTGTGTGTTTGTGTGTGTGCGCGCGTGTGTGTGTGTTTGTGTGTGTCTGTGTCTATGTGTCTGTGTGTTTGTGTGCGTGTGTGTGTGTCTGTGTGTGTGTGTTTGTGTGTGTGCGTGTGTGTGTGTGTCTGTGTGTGTGTGTGTCTGTGTGTGTTTGTGCGTGTGTGTGTGCACATGTGTGTCCGTGTGTCTGTGTGTGTGTGCGTGTGTGTGCATGTGTGTGTGCGTGTGTCTGTGTTTCTGCGTGT
Source organism: Squalus acanthias (assembly GCA_030390025.1). Classification (NCBI taxonomy): domain Eukaryota; kingdom Metazoa; phylum Chordata; class Chondrichthyes; order Squaliformes; family Squalidae; genus Squalus; species Squalus acanthias. The sequence goes on along the minus strand of JASTWF010000546.1, from coordinate 169,313 downwards.
GCGTTTGTCTGTGTGTGTCTGTTTGTGTGTGTGCGTATGTGTGTGTCTTTCTGTGTGTGTATGCGTGTGTCTGTGTGTGTATGTGCATGTGTGTGTGCATGTGTGTGTATGCGTGTGTGCGTGTGTCTGCGTGTGGGTGCGTGCCTGTGTCTCTGGGTGTGTGTGTGTGAGTCTGTGTGTGCATGTGTTTGTGTGTGTGTGAATGTGTCTGTGTGTGTGTGTATGTCTGTGTGTGTGTGCGTGTGTCCGTGTGTCATTGCATGTGTGTGTATCTGTGTGTGTGTGCGTGTCTGTGTGTGCATGTGTCTCTGTCTGTGTGTGTGTGTGTGCACGTGTGTGTGTGTGTCTGTGTGTGTGCACGTGTGTCTGTGTCTGTGTGCGTGTGTGTGCATGTGTCTCTGTCTGTGTGTGTGCGCATGTGTGTGTGTGTGTCTGTGTGTGTGTCTGTGTGCATGTGTGTGAGTGTGTGTTTGTGTGTGCGTGTGTGTGTGTGTGTGCATGTGTGTGTGTATTTGTGTGTGTGTCTGTGTCTGTGTGCGTGTGCGTTCGTGTGTCTGTGTGTGTATGTGTGCATGTGTGTGTGTCTGTGTGTGTGTGTCTGTGTGTGTGTGTTTGTGTGTGTGCGCGTGTGTGTGTGTTTGTGTGTGTCTGTGTCTATGTGTCTGTGTGTTTGTGTGCGTGTGTGTGTGTCTGTGTGTGTGTGTTTGTGTGTGTGTGCGTGTGTGTGTGTGTCTGTGTGTGTGTGTGTCTGTGTGTGTGTGCGTGTGTGTGTGCACGTGTGTGTGCGTGTGTCTGTGTGTGTGTGCATGTGTGTGCATGTGTGTGTGTGTGTCTGTGTTTCTGCGTGTGCGTTTGTCTGTGTGTGTCTGTTTGTGTGTGTGCGTATGTGTGTGTCTTTCTGTGTGTGTATGCGTGTGTCTGTGTGTGTACTTGCATGTGTGTGTGCATGTGTGTGTATGCGTGTGTGTGTGTGTCCGCGTGTGGGTGCGTGCCTGTGTCTGTGGGTGTGTGTGTGAGTCTGTGTGTGCGTGTGTTTGGGTGTGTGTGAATGTGTCTGTGTGTGTGTGTATGTCTGTGTGTGTGTGCGTGTGTCCGTGTGTCATTGCATGTGTGTGTATCTGTGTGTGTGTGCGTGTCTGTGTGTGCATGTGTCTCTGTCTGTGTGTGTGTGTGTGCGCGTGTGTGTGTGTGAGTGTGTGTGAGTGTGTGTGTGAGTATGTGAATGTGTCTGAGTGTGTGTGTGAGAGTGTGTGAGTGTGTTTGTGTGTGTCTGTGTGACTGTATGTGTGTGCGTGTGTGTGTCTGTGTGTGTGTGTGTCTGTGTCTGTGTGTGTGAGTGTGTTTCTGTGTGAGTGTGTGAGTGTGTGTGTGAGTGTGACTGTGTGTCGGTGTTTGTGTGTGAGTGTGTGTGTGAGTGTGTTTCTGTGTGCGTGTGAATGTGTGTGTGTGAGTGTGTGTGTGTAAGTCTGTGTGAGTGAGTGTGTGTGTGAGTGTGTGTGTGTGTGAGTGTGTGAGTGTGTTTGTGTGTGTCTGTGTGAGTGTGTGTGCATGTGTGTGTGTGTGTGTGTGTGTCTGTGTCTGTGTGTGTGAGTGTGTGTGTGTGAGTGTGTGTGAGTGTGTGTGTGTGAGTGTGCGTGTGTGTGAGTGTGTGTGTGTGTGAGTGTGTGTGTTTGTGTGTGTCTGTGTAAGTGTGTGAGTGTGTGTGTGTGAGTGTGTGTCTGTCTGTGTGAGTGTGTGTCTGTGTGAGTGTGTGTCTCTGTGAGTGTGTGTCTGTGTGAGTGTGTGTCTCTATGAGTGTCTGTCTGTGTGTGTG
>JASTWF010000546.1:162500-165000 GCA_030390025.1 Squalus acanthias | reverse complement strand
GTGCGTGTGAGTGAGTGTGTGTGTTTGTGTGTGTCTGTGTGTGTGTGAGTGTTGTGTGTGTGTGTGTGTGTCTGTCTGTGTGAGTGTATGTCTGTGTGTGTGTGCGTGTGTGTGTGTGTTTGTGTGTCTCTATGCGTGTGTGTGTGTGTGCATGTGCACGTGTGTGTGTGTGTGAGTGAGTGTGAGTGTCTGTATGTGTGTGTGTGTGAGTGTATGTGTGAGTGAGTGTGTGAGTGTGGGTGTGTGAGTGTGTGTGTGTGTGCGTATTTGTGTGTGTGTTTGTGTGTGTGTGCGTATGTGTGTGTCTTTCTGTGTGTGTATGCGTGAGTCTGTGTCTGTATGTGCATGTGTGTGTGCATGTGTGTGAATGTGTGTGTGTGTGTGAGTGTGTGTGTGAGTGGGTGAGTGTGTGTGTCTGTGTGAGTGTGTGTCTCTGTGAGTGTGTGTCTGTGTGTGCGTGTGTTTGTGTGTGTGTGAATGTGTCTGTGTGTGTGTGTATGTCTGTGTGTGTGTTTGTGTGTCCGTGTGTCATTGCATGTGTGTGTATCTGTGTGTGTGTGCGTGTCTGTGTGTGCATGTGTCTCTGTCTGTGTGTGTGTGTGCGTGCGTGTGTGTGTGTCTGTGTGAGTGTGTGTCTCTATGAGTGTGTGTCTGTGTGTGTGTGAGTGTGTGAGTGTGTGTGTGTGTGTGCGTGTGAGTGAGTGTGTGTGTTTGTGTGTGTCTGTGTGTGTGTGAGTGTTGTGTGTGTGAGTGTGTGTCTGTCTGTGTGAGTGTATGTCTGTGTGTGTGTGCGTGTGTGTGTGTGTTTGTGTGTCTCTATGCGTGTGTGTGTGCATGTGCACGTGTGTGTGTGTGTGAGTGAGTGTGAGTGTCTGTATGTGTGTGTGTGTGAGTGTATGTGTGAGTGAGTGTGTGAGTGTGGGTGTGTGAGTGTGTGTGTGTGTGTGTATTTGTGTGTGTGTTTGTGTGTGTGTGCGTATGTGTGTGTCTTTCTGTGTGTGTATGCGTGTGTCTGTGTCTGTATGTGCATGTGTGTGTGCATGTGTGTGAATGTGTGTGTGTGTGTGAGTGTGTGTGTGAGTGGGTGAGTGTGTGTGTCTGTGTGAGTGTGTGTCTCTGTGAGTGTGTGTCTGTGTGTGCGTGTGTTTGTGTGTGTGTGAATGTGTCTGTGTGTGTGTGTATGTCTGTGTGTGTGTTTGTGTGTCCATGTGTCATTGCATGTGTGTGTATCTGTGTGTGTGTGCGTGTCTGTGTGTGCATGTGTCTCTGTCTGTGTGTGTGTGTGCGTGCGTGTGTGTGTGTCTGTGTGTGTGTGTGTGCTCGTGTGTCTGTGTGCGTGTGTGTGCATGTGTCTCTGTCTGTGTGTGTGCGCGTGTGTGTGTGTGTGTCTGTGTGTGTGTGTGTGCATGTGTGTCTGTGTCTGTGTGCGTGTGTGTGCGTGTGTCTCTGTGTGTGTATTTGCGTTTGTGTGTGTATGTGTCTGTGTGTGTGTATGTGCATGTGTCTGTGTCTGTGTGTGTGTGCATTCGTGTGTCTGTGTGTGTGCGTGTGTGTGTGCATCTGTGTGTGTGTGTGCATGTGTCTGTGTATGTGTGTGTGTCTGTATGTGTGTATCTGTGTTTGTGTCTGTGTGTGTGTGTATGTGTGTGTGTGTATCTGTGTTTGTGTGTGTGTGTCTGTGTGCATGTGTGTGAGTGTGTGTGTGTGCGTGTGTGTGTGTGTGTGTATTTGTGTGTGTGTTTGTGTGTGTGTGCGTGTGTGTGTGCGTGTCTGTGTGTGTATGTGTGCATGTGTGTGTGTCTGTGTGTGTGCATGTGTGTGTGTATTTGTGTGTGTGTTTGTGTGTGTGTGTGCGTCTCTGTGTGTGTATGTGTGCATGTGTGTGTGTCTGTGTGTGTGTGTCTGTGGGTGTGTGTTTGTGTGTGTGCGTGCGTGTGTGTGTGTTTGTGTGTATCTGTGTCTATGTGTCTGTGTGTTTGTGTGCGTGTGTCTGTGTGTGTGTGTGTGCATCTGTCTGTGTGTCTATGTGTGTCTGTTTTTGTGTGTACATCTGTCTGTCTGTGAGTGTCTATGTGTGTGTGTCTCTGTATGTGTTTGTGTGTGTTCTGTGTGTGTGCATGTGTGTGCATGTGTGTGTGTGCCTATGTATGTGTGTGTGTGTGTTTCTGCATGTGTGTCTGTGTTTCTGCGTGTGCGTTTGTCTGTGTGTGTCTGTTTGTGTGTGTGCGTATGTGTGTGTCTTTCTGTATGTGTATGCGTGTGTCTGTGTGTCTGTGTGTGTGTGTGTGTGAGTGTGTGTGTGAGTGGGTGAGTGTGTGTGTTTGTGTGAGTGTGTGAGTGTTGTGTGTGTGAGTGTGTATCTGTCTGTGTGAGTGTGTGTCTCTGTGAGTGTGTGTCTGTGTGTGCGTGTGTTTGTGTGTGTGTGAATGTGTCTGTGTGTCATTGCATGTGTGTGTATCTGTGTGTGTGTGCGTGTCTGTGTGTGCATGTGTCTCTGTCT